>CM038722.1:37642954-37680454 GCA_021613375.1 Megaleporinus macrocephalus | reverse complement strand
TCCTACTACTTACTGGTCCACCTTGTAGATGTAGAGTCAGAGACAGTAGCTCATCTGCTGCTGCACAGTTTGTGTTCCTCTAGTCCTTCATTAGTGGACACAGGACGCCACCCACAGGACACTGCTGTCTGGATAGTTTCGGTTGGTGGACGATTCTCAGTCCAGCAGCAGCACTGCTGTGTCTGATCCACTCACACCAGCACAACATACACTAACACACCACCACTACGTCAGTGTCACTGCAGTGCTGAGAATGATCCACCTCCCTAATAGTATCTGCTCTGTGGTGGTCCTGTGGGGGTCCTGATCATTAAAGAACAGAGTAATAAAGTATACAGAGAATCAGATGAACTACAGTCTGTAGGTGTGGCTGATAGAGTGGACAGTGAGTGGAGATACTGGTGTCTAGTCTGTGTATAAAGATCAGTTGTAACTATTTATATGATTTAAGTCTTTTGTACTGTATGTCCAGTTTTACTCTTCGGGTAACGAGCAGATAGCAGGACTCAACAATATTTTATTCTATATAAAGAAATACAGTCAGTCTAATCACAATAAGACTTATAAATATCCAAAACTGCTTTTCTCCTTCATTTCTTTTAACAGAGGGAACAAAATCACTGTCAAGCACAACTCAGATCACAAAATCAACCTCCTCCTCAACGACTACAACTACAGTGAATTCTTCATTTCAGACGTCAGCAGGTATAATATTCATACTGTATAAATCCTGATCAACTAGTCAATCAGTAATAATGACACATCTACAGATCATTCACACAAACTGATATTCATTTCCTTCAGATCCAGGTGTTCCACCACACACCAGCTCACTGACCACACAACCACCCACTTCCTCAACTCCTACAACTACACCATCTACAGTACCTCCTGCAGGTGATCATACTTAATGTACAGTACACATCATCTGCTCATATACTATCAGTCTGATCACTTTCAGTATTGTTTGTGTCTGATTCTCAAATTCTAATTCAGATTCTCCACCTCCAGCACTTCCAGTTTCCTCTATGATTACTGGTGTTTCTCTGGTGCTGCTTCTGATTGGACTGTTATTCTTCATACTGGCTCTACGAAGCAGAAGCAGGTCTAAAGGTACCATCAAACAGACACATGAACATACGTGATGTTGATACTTTCTCATGCACACATGGTTATTGGGCCCAGTAGAAAATGATTATAGGAAACAAATGTTCAGTAAAATCAGTTCCAGTCTTCATGTTGGGCTGGACATACGATTCAAGACATTTTACTGCTTCTACACACATTAGTAAAGAGTGGGTCTCTCTCAGGAGCTCAGTGAACTCCAGCATGGTACCATGATAGGACGCCACCTGTGCAACAAGTGCAGTGGTGAAGTTTCCTCACTACTAAATATTCCACAGTGGACTGTCAGTGGTGTTAGAACAAAGTGGAAGCGATTGAGAACGGAGGTCACCAACTTTGTGCAGTCAATCACTACAGACCTACAATCTTCATGTGGTTCAGATCAGCTCAAGAACAAAGCGTAGAGAGCTTCATGGAATGGGTCTCCATGGCCGAGCAGCTGCAACCAAGTTACATCACCAAGTGCAATGCAGAGCAGTGGACTGGACAGTTTCATGCTCCCAACTTCGTGGGGACAGTTTGGGGACGGCCTTTCCTGTTCCAACATGGCTGCCCACCAGTGCACAGAGCAGCTCCATAAAGACATGGAGGAGCGAGTTTGGTGTGGAAGAACTTGACTGGCCTGCACAGAGTCCTGACCTCAACCTGATAGAACACCTTTGGGATAAATTAGAGCGGAGACTCTGAGCCAGACCTTCTTGTCCAACATCAGTGTCTGACCTCACTAATGGTCTTCTGGAAGAACGGTCAAACATTCCCATAAACACTCTCCTAAACCGTGTGGAGGAAATTCCCAGAAGAGTTGAAGCTGTTATAGCTGCAAAGGTTGGGCCGATATCATATTAAACCCTATGGATTAAGAATCACTGAAGTTCATATGTGTTTGAAGTCAGACGAACAGATACATTTGGCAATATAGTGTATATGATAGATAGATAGATAGATAGATAGATAGATAGATAGATAGATAGATAGATAGATAGATAGATATCATTTAATATCACACTCACAATGCATCAAATGAATGTATGGCTAATTTAATATTCTATTTTTTTCTCTTCAGGTCCTTCAAACAACCACAGGGTGAGTTGACTGTATTTCAGAGCAGATTTCTATTAGAACAGTTGTCAGTAAAATATTAAATATTAAATAATCAATAACTGAAATATTAATCTGACGTACAGTAAAGATCAGATTAACTCTGTCAAACACACAAACTATTCTAATCACTGTTTACCTTCTCGCAGGTTTCTCTCGCTGTGTATGAGGAGGTTAAAGACACCAGACTGCTCTCTGCCTCGGACACTGGAGTCTCCATAGTTTACTTCACTGCTCACCAACCAAACATCTCAGAACCTTCTCACACTGTTTATGGCAACATTCAGTTACAATCAGACCCCAGTGATTTATCATATGTTGTTTATTCCACTGTTCAGTTACCATCAACCTCTCCTGACCAGGACACCTACTCCACACCTCAGTTACCATCAACCTCTCCTGACCAGGACACCTACTCCACACCTCAGTTACCATCAACCTCTCCTGACCAGGACACCTACTCTACAGCCCAGTTACCATCAACCTCTCCTGACCAGGACACCTACTCCACACCTCAGTTACCATCTACCTCTCCTGACCAGGACCCCTACTCCACACCTCAGTTACCATCAACCTCTCCTGACCAGGACCCCTACTCCACACCTCAGTTACCATCAACCTGTCCTGACCAGGACACCTACTAACACTCTCTATTGATGCTTGTGTTAATATGTGAATATTGTTTAATATGGAAATATGTGACCTTCTCCTTTGCTTTCCTGATCTGACCTCCGCATAGATCATTATAAACAAGCATTACGTGTCCATTATAAGCAGGAACTGGTGTCTAGATCAGAAGACCAGCTTTCTTTTAGGTTTCATTCACTTTTCTGTGGAGATCAATAAAGATCAATAGGTTCTCACTCATACTGTTCACTTCTCAACTTCATAATAAATACTACTGTTTGTCCTCTAGATGGCAGTACTCCTCTATGTGCCAATAAGGGGAAGAACAACATTTAAATGATGAAAGCTGTTTGTAAATTAAGGGTCCATGTGTGAACAAACATATATTTTCAGAACTTAAGTGTAAATGTTCTGAACCTGTAGAAAATTAGAAGAGTAGAAGAGTTCAGACAATCTCACATACACACACACATACATACACACACATACATACACACAAATTTATACACATACACACACACACACACACACACACACACACACATATATATATATATATGACAAGAAGGCCTACTCTACTGTGGATGGGCCAATCGATGCCCTGATTTATTCCACTATCAATGAACCCATTACCAACACCACATATACAGTACAGCAACTCAAACAACCCAACCAACAACTCTGCTGACCCCACTGTTTACTCCAAGGCAGCCCACCTACAGTAGAGCTTAAACCAGCTCTTAGTCTCTGCAGGAGCCTGTGCAGAGTCACTTTTCAAGCTCCATTATGATTATATTTATTGTATTATTTATTTCAGCAGTTATTATCTTTGTTGTTTCTTCATGGACTGTTATACCGAACTACCTCTATTGTCTGGATTTCATAACATTAAGCTATCATGTTCAGCTTATAAGAGTCTGTGATAAGAGAAGCAGTGCACCAGAAGATGGTTGATCAGTCTTGCCTGCTTCACTGGAGAAACCTGCACCAGGTATTGTCTCTGTGGTGGGAGAGGAGTTGGGGTAGTGATGCTACAGTCACAGTGGGTTATGGGTCTGTGTTCTTCTGGAGGTGTTTCCTCTGGGGTGGAGGATGAGCTGGTTGAAGTGAGAGCCACTACTGTAGTATCTTCGTCTACTTCTGGTGTCCCTCTCTTGATAACTGTAGATCTACTGCAGTGACTGAACAGGGATTACCAAGGCAACGTATCTCTATCAGAATGGTGTACTGATGGTGGAAAATGGGCTGCTACATCTTTGAAGAATGTAATCTGTCAAGTTTTGTTGCTGCTAGCTATGAACAACAAACCCTTCGTCTAGCTCATGATCAAGCACGTTCCAGCTGTGCAGAAGTTCAGAAAATGTATAACTCAAAGGTGCTTTTGTTCCTACAGCCACAACTGTCCTTTCAGTGAATTTGACCCAAAGACTGAAAATCAGTGGAGCATTAAAAAAATATCACTTCCAAAAAACAGATTTTCTGCTGTTCAGAACTTTTTGGGACCACAAATGTAGCCTAACTGGGTCCCATAACAGTGACTCAAATGGTGCCCATAACCGTAGCTTAACTGGGGCCCACAACTTTATCCTAACCAGGACCAATGACTGTAGTCCAACTGGGGCCCAAAGGTAAAACCCAACTGAGGTCCATGTATCACCAACCAAATAGCCACCACAAGCCCACATAAAACCCATAAAGCCCACTTGTTGGCTGGGTCTTACTCTTTAACAGACAGCATAATGTCATAGTAAGTTTATTTTCAGGGAATCCCCAGAATTTAGATTTGAAGACAGTCAGGAATCCAAGTGGTTAATTAGCGGGTCCTGAATCCCCCAGCACCGTCTATACTTCTTACCAGGGTCTCAATTGTGTTAGCTTAAATAAGAAGAGTGGATAGATCTGTGATGTTACAAGTGTTCATCATCAGATACATACTGAGGACACTAGAGTGAGTGATCACTCCTACTGCAGTACAGTACAGCTGTATTTCTATGTACTGCACTCTAGATGGCACTAGAGATGTCAGGTTTTCAGGCCAGTTCACAACAACGGTTTGTGTTATAACTACACATATACACTGTACACTAGAACTGAGAGTTAATAATGGAAAACCTTAATAAGACAAAAAGATGAAGCTGCAGCAGAAGAGAACTGAACTGATGGAAAGCAAAGTGATGAGCATTACTGAGGAGTTTACTGTAACTGACTGTCTACTTTTCACGCTACCACAGTTCACTCTCTCTCGCTCTCTCTCTCTCTCTCTCTCTCTGAGTGTGAAAAGAGAAATGGGTGGGTTCTATCGTTCTGGTTAGCTTAACCAAAAGCAGAAGAATAGTTTAAGACACAGCTCGGACAGAGACACACAAAAACCTGCAGCAGATGTGGATCTAAACATGAACAAGGAGGAAATGACTATGAGGATCTTCCTGATCTTCAGCCTCTTCCTGATTGCAGGTAAGGAGATGATCTTCTACATGATCAGCACTATCAGCAGTGTCTAATGAAGACTTTACTTAGATGGACGTTTGTCCTCTTTTAGTAGGTGGAGGAGAATCCAGGAGAGTGACGGGATATTCAGGAGGAGGAGTCCTCATCAAGTGTACATATGATGCAAAATATACATCAAACAAAAAAGTATTTCTGTAAGGATTCATGGACATGTGCTTATCAGATCAAGACAGAAGTTAAGAATAAGTGGGAAACTTCTGGAAGATTCTCTCTGTTTGATAACACCAGCGCTGCAGAGTTCTGGGTGATGATCAGAGAACTCACTGTAGAAGATTCTGGAACGTACCGGTGTGGAGTAGATAAAACTTTGTTCATTGACGTCTTCACACCAGTGGAACTGACTGTAAAGGAAGGTGAGTATCTCCCACCACTGCACCTGTTCATTATACTAAACTACAGTAGGTTGAATGGAGGAGAACATAAAGCAGGATGTGTTCAGTTCACTTTGACTGTAGCTGTGAAACTACATTCACATAGTACTTCATATGAGATCCTGAGATTATGTATTGTAGTACTTGGTCAGATATACTGTTGGTCAGATATACTGTTGGTCAGATATACTGTTGGTCAGAATGGACTTTGTGAGATCTTGTTTATGATGTTAGCAGATCTAGCGTCTGTTTCAAAGACGTTTGTTGTGTTTCTACAAACTGAATATTTACTTCCTCTAATGAGCTGAAGTCCAATTCTACACATACTTCCTGCCTCAACATCCTTTTAAATAAGCAAATATGGACATAGAGTCTGACCATACAGGAGCTCCACTTACAGACTGTAGTTCATCTGATTCTCTGTATACTTTATTACTCTGTTCTTTAATGATCAGGACCCCCACAGGACCACCACAGAGCAGATACTATTAGGGAGGTGGGTCATTCTCAGCACTGCAGTGACACTGACATGGTGGAAGGGTGTTAATTAGTGTGTGTTGTGCTGGTGTGAGTGGATCAGACACAGCAGTGCTGCTGCTGGAGTGTTTAAACACTGTGTCCACTCACTGTCCACTCTATTAGACACTCCTACTACTTGTTGGTCCACCTTGTAGATGTAAAGTCAGAGACAGTAGCTCATCTGCTGCTGCACAGTTTGTGTTCCTCTAGTTCTTCATTAGTGGACACAGGACGCCGCCCACAGGACACTGCTGTCTGGATAGTTTCGGTTAGTGGACGATTCTCAGTCCAGCAGCAGCACTGCTGTGTCTGATCCACTCACACCAGCACAACATACACTAACACACCACCACTACGTCAGTGTCACTGCAGTGCTGAGAATGATCCACCTTCCTAATAGTATCTGCTCTGTGGTGGTCCTGTGGGGGTCCTGATCATTAAAGAACAGAGTAATAAAGTATACAGAGAATCAGATGAACTACAGTCTGTAAGTGGAGCTGATAGAGTGGACAGTGAGTGGAGGTCCTGTATGGTCAGTGGAGCTGATACAGTGGACAGTGAGTGGAGGTCCTGTATGGTCAGTGGAGCTGTTACAGTGGACAGTGAGTGGAGATACTGGTGTCTAGTCTGTGTATAAAGATCAGTTGTAACTATTTATATGATTTAAGTCTTTTGTACTGTATGTCCAGTTTTACTCTTCGGGTAACGGGCAGATAGCAGGACGCAACAATATTTTGTTTTTTATAAAGAAATACAGTCAGTCTAATCACAATAAAACTTATAAATATCCAAAACTGCTTTTCTCCTTCATTTCTTTGAACAGAGCGAACAACAACAACAACAACAACAACAACAACATCAAGCACAACTCAGATCACAAAATCAATCTTCTCCTCCTCAACGACTACAACTACAGTGAATTCTTCATTTCAGACGTCAGCAGGTATAATATTCATACTGTATAAATCCTGATCAACTAGTCAATCAGTAATAATGACACATCTACAGATCATTCACACAAACTGATATTCATTTCCTTCAGATCCAGGTGTTCCACCACACACCAGCTCACTGACCACACAACCACCCACTTCCTCAACTCCTACAACTACACCATCTACAGTACCTCCTGCAGGTGATCATACTTAATGTACAGTACACATCATCTGCTCATGTACTGTCAGTCTGATCACTTTCAGTACTGTTTGTGTCTGATTCTCAAATTCTAATTCAGATTCTCCACCTCCAGCACTTCCAGTTTTCTCTATGATTACTGGTGTTTCTGTGGTTCTGGTGCTGCTTCTGATTGGACTCTTCTTCTTCATACTTGCTCTACAAAGGAGAAGCAGGTCTAAAGGTACCATCACACACAGACACATGAACATACGTGATGTTGATACTTTCTCATGCACACATGGTTATTGGGCCCAGTAGAAAATGATCATAGGAAACAAATGTTCAGTAAAATCAGTTCCAGTCTTCATGTTGGGCTGGACATACGATTCAAGACATTTTACTGGGGATTTTAAGATCCTTTTTGAGAGAGCAGCAGATAAATAAACACAATCTTTAGACACCAGTAGAAACCAGTAAAAGTTTACTAGGCCTGAGTTGACTTGAACAGATGATGCCCTCTACTGGGTAGAGTAAGAACAGAGTGTGAGCATGTCCACAGCTGAGTGGTATGTCCTGATTTCCAAGTAATTCATATCATACACTATATGCGCACACACAAACACTATATTGCCAAAAGTGTTCACTCAGCCTTCCAGATCATTGAATTCAGGTGTTCTAATCATTTCATGGTCACAGGTGTATAAAAGCAGCACCTAGTCATGCAGACTGCTTCTACACACATTAGTAAAGAGTGGGTCTCTCTCAGGAGCTCAGTGAACTCCAGCGTGGTACCATGATAGGACACCACCTGTGCAACAAGTCCAGTAGTGAAGTTTCCTCACTACTAAATATTCCACAGTGGACTGTCAGTGGTGTTCTAACAAAGTGGAAGTGATTGTGAACGACAGCAACTCAGACACCAAGTGGTAGAACACATACAATGACGGAGCGGGTCAGCGGATGCTGAGGAGCATAGTGCATAGAGGTCACCAACTTTCTACAGAGCCCATCACTACAGACCTCCAAACTTCATGTGGTCTTCAGATCAGCTCGAGAACAGAGCATAGAGAGCTTCATGGAATGGGTCTCCATGGCCGAGCAGCTGCATCCAAGCCTTACACCACCTTACATCATGCTCCTCCGTCTGGCTATCTGATGAACGAGTCTGGGTTTGGTGGTTGCCAGGAGAACGGTACTTGTCTGACTGCATTGTGTCGAGTGTAAAGTTTGGTGGAGGGAGGATTATGGTGTGGGGTAGTTTTTCAGGAGGTGGGCTCGGACCCTTAGTTCCAGTGAAAGGAACTCTTAATGGTTCAGTAGACCAAGAGATTCTGGACAATTTTACGCTCCTAACTTTGTGGGAAAAGTTTGGGGACGGCCTCTTCCTGTTCCAACGTGACTGCCCACCAGTGGACAGAGCAGCTTCATAAAGACATGGAGGAGGAGTTTGGTGTGGAAGAACTTGACTGGCCTGCCGCAACCTGATAGAACACCTTTGTTATGAATTGGAGCGGAGACTGTGAACCAGTTCATATGAGTGTGAAGGCAGACGAGCCAATACTAACCCTAACCCTACATCACACACAAGTACAATGTATTAAATTAATGTATGGCTAATTTAAAATTCTGTTTTTTTCTCTTTAGGACCCTCAAACAACCACAGGGTGAGTCAACTGTATTTCAGAGCAGATTTCTATTAGAACAGTTTTCAGTAAAATATTAAATATTAAATAATCAATAACTGAAATATTAATCTGACGTACAGTAAAGATCAGATTAACTCTGTCAAACGAACAAACTATTCTAATCACTGTTTACCTGCTCGCAGGTTTCTCTCACTGTGTATGAGGAGGTTAAATACACCGGACCGCTCTCTGCCTCGGACACTGGAGTCTCCACAGTTTACTCTACAGCTCATCTACCAAACATCTCAGAACCTTCTCACACTGTTTATGGCAACGTTCAGTTACAATCAGACCCCAATGATTTATCAAATCCTGTTTGCTCCACAGCCCAGATACCATCAACCTCTCCTGACCAGGACACCTACTCCACACCTCAGTTACCATCAACCTCTCCTGACCAGGACACCTACTCCACACCTCAATTACCATCAACCTCTCCTGACCAGGACACCTACTCCACACCTCAGTTACCATCAACCTCTCCTGACCAGGACACCTACTCCACACCTCGGTTACCCACAGTCCTCTCTGATTCCTCAGGAAGTGCTGCTCAGCATTCAGCTGGAAATTCTGCTGAAGGTCCCACATACACAACATTGAACTTCAGTAAGAAAGCAGGCAGTTCTACTGAGACTGTAGACTTTAACAAGGAGAGCGAGTCATGTGACTACGCTACTGTTAACGGTTAACTTAAGCAGCAAAGTTTATTTTTTAAACTCAAATTCTTGTCCTTTCACTATTATGCAAGTTATTATTTAATTAATGTTAATATATGGGAAATTAACCTTCTGCTCTGTTTAGTGTGATGATTAATCAAGTATTGTTTTTCTATTATTCTAAAATTTGATTGTTGGCTTTGATTTATTTTTACTCATTTGAGTGAATTATTTTCTCATTTAAAGGTTGTTATGTTTTCAAATGTGTTCAGTTTTAGAAGTGAGCTTTATAATTAATTTATAATTAATTTAATGTTTCTATTGATGTTTGTGTTTATATGTGAATATTCTTTGATATGGAAATTTGTGACCTTCTTTGCTTTCCTGATCTGACCTCCACATAGCTCAACATAAAGAAGCATTACGTGTCCATTATAAGCAGGAACTGGTGTCTAGATCAAAAGACCAGCTTTCTTTTAGGTTTCATTCATTTTCTGTGGAGATCAATAAAGATCAATATGTTCTCACATTCTCTGTGTTCACTTCTCAACTGTGTGACCTCATATAATAAATACTATTATTTGTCCTCTAGATGGCAGTAGTCCAATAAAGGTTATTTGGTGCAGTTACATAGAAGAAAAACAACATTTAACAGGGAAGGCTATTGTACATGAAGTGCCACTGTGTGGAAAAATAAAAACACTTTTACATTTAAAATAGAAAGTTCTGGAAATATACAAGTTCTGATCTTGTAGAATAGGATCTACTTTTCTTGGATGGCAATAGTGATGTAAACCTTGCTTAACTGTAGACAGAGACCCTAGTGTCCTTGCAGTTTCCAGTTCTTGGGTAGTTCCAGACAATCTAGACCAATTGACTTGTGTAAATCACCTTTCTCAGCTCAGCACTGAGGTCTTTGGATTTTCTCCACTGTACTACGTGTTGGTCAGTCCAATGAGTGCTGCCACTTCATTTTGGCATTTTGGAACTTTTTGGCACTGTGTTGATTTCAGTGTCTTTTAGAAGGATTCCCTCTCTTTGTATTACAAAGAACACTCATAGATACAATCCTGCTATTACTCACTTTGTGCTTTAGATGGCAGTAGAGGAACTCCCAGTACAGAATCAAAAACAGGAACATGAATAGTCAATAGTGGAGTAAAATAATATTCATTAATAGCTGATGTAGAGTCACCAGAGGAAAATTCTACTAATCGAATGTTGTTAATTTATTGTTCTGAGACTTAATGGTGCTCTGTGGTGGTCCTGTTGGGGTCCTGACTATTGAAGAACAGGATAAAGAAGTATACTGAGAAACAGATGAACTACAGTCTGTAAGTGTAATACTATAAAATGCTCCTATATGGTCAGTGGAGCTGATAAAGTGGACATTAAGCTATTTAAATACAATAGGGGGCACTTAAAGGTGGCTCAAATGATGCTTTTTGGTGGCTCAGCAGGCTTAATAACAAAGCATCAGATACAAAATAAGTATATATCAGTCCGCTTGCTAGACTTTTATTTTAGAAAATAAACTGGGACAAACATTACGAACACCTATGGATTTTATCTGGGCTGTAGGGGTTTTACATAGGCTTGTAGTAACCAGTTATGCTACAGTCATGGGTCCCAGTTGGGTGACAGTTGTGGGCTGCAGTTGGTTCCATAAGCTCTTTCATATTGGACACGTCATCTTGCTAAGATGGGCGTTTCTCTCTCTTTCACAGGGTCAGTACAGGAAGTGGGCACGCTATTAGTTTCTGTTTAAGCTGCAGCTGAAGATCCACCATCATGTGTACACACAGGCATTATAAATGAAGTGTCCCTGTAAAAGAAGGCACAGCAAATGGACCTAACCGCTCAAAATTAAACATGAACAAGTTTTAATAGAATATACTGTCATTAGGCTGACTTTATGTCTTTATATAAAACAAAGTATGAGATCAACCAGACATTATCCTCAACATCACTATCAAGTACAACCCTTAGTACAACAAACTCAGCTTCAACAAATACACCTACAGTCTAGTCCTCATTCCAGACATCAGGAGGTAGGATATTCATACTGTATATGTATTCTAATAAACTACTCAGTCAGTATTAATGACACACCAACAGATCATTCAGACAGATGCAGATACTTCCATACAGAAGTGAACACATGTCAGCTCACCAACCACAAACCTAACCACATCCTGAATATCTAAAACCACATCATCTCTATTGTTGGCAACAGGTTTAATACACAGGCTTCTGAGTGGACTCTTATTCTTCATACTGGCTCTACGAAAGAGATTTAGGCCTCTTGGTACCACCACATTGCTAACAGATTACTACTGATGCATGAATTCTGGTCACCAAAAATATGTAAATAATACAAACGATATAAAATGTACCTTCAAAAATGTACAACAGTTATGACTTTAATAAGGTTTTTTCTTTTCATGATGTAATTTTATTAACAGAACTATAAAAAACACTAAAGTCATCACCATAATACAAGAGCAATGCATTATGGACCTACTGAACCTATTGGAAGAGGTGCACTTGAAGGTACCATCCAGAGACAAATTTTTTTTAGAATGTAAGAAAAAATATTTATTAAAGCCAATTCTGGTCATGTGGGGTCCGTCTCAAAACCTACTGAGCTCCTACATAGGCAGCATTTTACGCAATAGTATGATCTCCCGATGTAGACTGTCCCAATTCTTACATACCTTAAACATGCTGTCTACTGAGGAACCTTATTTAGACCTGATTTTAAAGAAGCATCGAACGCTTCCTCAGCCGCTAAGACAATCCCATGATGCAACGCAGGCAGAACTTTTTCTCAACATGTTGGACAAAAGAGGAGCTACTAGCGGAGAAGTCATCTTCAAATGTCAGTTATTTTGATTCTCTCTGGAGTTTTAATGTGTTTCTGGTCATATAATCACACAAAACAGTATTTTATTATCAACTCTGTAACGAGTCCTTCACCATTTAGCAGTACTCTAGACATTAGCATTTATGCTAGCGGATTTTTAAGCCTCGGGCTATTGTTTTGGATGCTGGCTGGTAGCTTAGCAACCAGCTAAAACACCTTTCGCGTGCTGCAGTGGGCGGGAACAAGCCGTGACGCAGTCTCTCTCTAACTAGAGCGTCTCAGTAATCTGTTTTATGAGGAGAGATGAGGAGAGAACGCTGATACTTACACAGCTGCTACCTAGACAGCCTACTTACACACTCACTAGGGTTTGAGACAGACCCGTTGAGCTGAACCAACTAACAACAAATTTAATACAGTCGCTGAGCTTTTCACAAAGATTCTGTTTCAGATGGGACTGTAGCACTGAATATCAAAACCAGTCATTAGAGACCAAAGAAAAAGGTCTCAGAGGCTCACTGTCCAATACATTCCAGTGATGTCTCCTCGCTGCCCTATAAAGAGACTCTCAGAGGCTACTGTTGGGTCGTGTACCTCTTGGTGTGAGATCTGCTGCACAAGCTGCCTCTACGACTCACCTGAAGACATTCTGTCCTGTTGACAGACTTTAAGTGGTTATGTGAGGACACACAGTGAACAGGTTCCAGACCACCAAGCAGACCACCAGTAAAGAGGATCTGGGCTGGAACCGTGTCATCTTTACTGGTGAATCCATGTTCTGTTTAGGATCAGACAACGGTTGGTGTGAAGTATGGAGGCCTCATGGTGAAAGCTTTAATCCAGCCTTTGCTGTGAAGCGACACACTAACTGACCCACCTGCTGGCGTGATGATCTGGGAAGCATTGCCAGGACAGCCGGTCCCCCAAGTAGTGATACGAGGGTCACTAAAAGCTCAGTGATATGTGCAGGACATCCTTTGGCCACATGTGTTGTCTCCCATGGCAGAACTTAATATCAGAGCTTTTGAACTGTCTGTAGAGGAGTTTAACCAATCAGCTGTATGTTCAGTGTTCAAGTCTCAATCTAAAGTACCTGAACTTCAATATAAAGAAAGTAACCACATTTTAAACTGCAGTCATCAGAAAAAATCACTATCCGATATTTCCCCCAGATCATTTAGCCCTATCTGTGACTGAGCTGATCTGGTGGATCAGGTGTATTGGTAGCATAGCAGTGGGTCTCCAGACCAGGGTTGAGAAACATTGCGCTTGACCCCAGTGATGGATAGACACTGCCCTCTAGAGGCCATACATGAACATGCATCAAAAGAAGTACATTCAAAACAGACTGTGAGCAACTATTGGTCCTGTGTTACGGCCTGACCCTAGACCAGTTAGTAACACCTGTTTGATGTCTTAATTTAAGACTAATTTAATAATATGAAATTCTTCATCAGGCCTGGTCTCAATCAAAAGTCAACCCCTCCTAGACTTGACAAACAAACACAGTGTGTGTCAAGATTGTACGCCAGATAACGTATACAATCTAATACTGACAGCAAAAACCTCATTGGGTTCACCTGAAATATGCTTGACTTCCTCTAATTTTTATTAGAGATATATTTTCATTTCACCTGATTTCTTAGACTGAAGAGCATTAAAAATAATGAGGAAGATCTCAGGTAACTTGTGAAAGATCTACCAAACTAGACAAATAACTTTTCCAGAAGATGTTGTTTCCAATAAGGCATCTGGTGCCACTATGGTGAGTGAATCTGCAGCTGACCTGGAGAGCCCCCCGAATACCAGAAAGGAGCCTCAGGCTGGCTGTTACACACATTGCATTCTAGATGGCAGTAGAGGCTTTCTGGCCCAGACAGAGTCAGAGATGTGAATAAAAATATTCAACAGTGGAGAAAATGCATACTTTTTCTTTAATGGAGCTGATTTGGAATCACCAGACTGGTGAAGGTGATTAGATCAGACAGGATTAGATAAAAGGAAGACATGAGATACAGTAGAGATAAAGAAGATATCAGAACTATGATCTCAGCACATCTGAGCTTGATGGATATATCTAATAGAACTCATGAGATTACTGAGGTCTTTATCTCTGGAGAAACATCTGAGCAGCAGCAGTCACACTTCATGCTTCACTGTAGTGTAGACAATGTTTAACTCAGTGAGAGGTTTTCATCTCTCTCTTTCACAGCGTCAGTAAAGGAAGTGGTCATGAGCTCCATTACTATTTAGGACACAGCTGAAGATAAAGCACAGACAGACTCACACAGAGTCAGGCTGTAACCTCTAGGGCCTCTAATGTCTGAGTTTGTGTATATATGAGCCTGAACTCAGAATGAAAGTCCTCCTGATCTTCAGCCTCTTCCTGATTGCAGGTAAGGAGATGATCTTCTACATGATCAGCACTATCAGCAGTGTCTAATGAAGACTTTACTCAGATGGACGTTTGTCCTCTTTTAGTAGGTGGAGGAGAATCCAGGAGAGTGACGGGATATCCAGGAGGAGGAGTCCTCATCAAGTGTACGTACAAGACAAAATACACATCAAACCCCAAATATCTCTGTATGGGTTCATGGCCCTGTAAAATGAAGCCAATTTGGACAGAAGTTAAGAATAAGTGGGAAACTTCTGAAAGATTCTCACTGTTTGATAACACCAGCACTGCAGAGTTCTGGGTGATGATCACAGAACTCACTGTAGAAGATTCTAGAATGTACTACTGTGGCGTTGAGAAAACTTTGGCCATTGACAGATACACACCAGTGGAACTGACTGTAAAGGAAGGTGAGTATCTCCCACCACTGCACCTGTTCATTATACTAAACTACCAGCATATTTACTTATAAATATATTCGGTTTATGATCAACAGATTTGTCCCACGAGAAGAGCATCAGTGTGACTGGCCACGTAGGAGAAACTGTGAACATCAGCTGTAATTACCCACAATCCCTCAGCAGTGACCCCAAGTTTCTCTGTAGGAGAGTGGACACTGCTGACTGTACTTGTATAGCGTCAGTTGAAGACAGTAGAAGATGGAGAAATGAGGGAAAATTCTCTCTACATGATGGAGAGCCAATCTTCATTGTGAGCATCAACAGTCTGACTGAGGGAGACTCTGGAGAATACTGGTGTGGAGCTGAATCAGACTGGACATCTGATCATGGATACAAGATTTATATCACACAGATCAACCTCAGAGTGACCGGTGAGTAGATCTGAATGTTCAAACACTTATCTATATATTTATGAGGTTACATATTAGGTAAGATAATCCTTTATTATCCCACAGTGTGGGAAATTCACAGTGTTACAGCAGAAAAGGGAGAGCAAGGCACACAGTACAAATAACAGGTAAATAAACAGTACAGTATATACAATATAAATAATAAAAAAACAAGAACTCTTGAATATATTTACAAATAATTGCACGTTGCCTCTTAACTGCACAGGGGATGTAAAAATACTGGAAAAAAATCTACTTCCTGTAAGTGTGTAGAGTTTAAGTGTGTGTGTGTATGTGGTCTGCTGGGAGCAGTGTGTAGAGTTTAAGTGTGTGTGTGTATGTGGTCTGCTGGGAGCAGTGTGTAGAGTTTAAGTGTGTGTGTGTATGTGGTCTGCTGGGAGCAGTGTGTAGAGTTTAAGTGTGTGTGTTTATAGTCTGCTGTGTGTGTGTGGTCTGCTGGGAGCAGTGTGTAGAGTTTAAGTGTGTGTATATAGTCTGCTGTGTGTATGTGGTCTGCTGGGAGCAGTGTGTAGAGTTTAAGTGTGTGTATATAGTCTGCTGTGTGTATGTGGTCTGCTGGGAGCAGTGTGTGGAGTTTAAGTGTGTGGAGTTTAAGTGTGTGTGTATGTGGTCTGCTGGGAGCAGTGTGTGGAGTTTAAGTGTGTGTGTATGTGGTCTGCTGGGAGCAGTGTGTGGAGTTTAAGTGTGTGGAGTTTAAGTGTGTGTGTATGTGGTCTGCTGGGAGCAGTGTGTGGAGTTTAAGTGTGTGTGTATATAGTCTGCTGGGAGCAGTGTGTAGAGTTTAAGTGTGTGTGTTTATAGTCTGCTGTGTGTATGTGGTCTGCTGGGAGCAGTGTGTAGAGTTTAAGTGTGTGTATATAGTCTGCTGTGTGTATGTGGTCTGCTGGGAGCAGTGTGTGGAGTTTAAGTGTGTGGAGTTTAAGTGTGTGTGTATGTGGTCTGCTGGGAGCAGTGTGTGGAGTTTAAGTGTGTGGAGTTTAAGTGTGTGTGTATGTGGTCTGCTGGGAGCAGTGTGTGGAGTTTAAGTGTGTGGAGTTTAAGTGTGTGTGTATGTGGTCTGCTGGGAGCAGTGTGTGGAGTTTAAGTGTGTGGAGTTTAAGTGTGTGTGTATGTGGTCTGCTGGGAGCAGTGTGTGGAGTTTAAGTGTGTGTGTATGTGGTCTGCTGGGAGCAGTGTGTGGAGTTTAAGTGTGTGGAGTTTAAGTGTGTGTGAATGTGGTCTGCTGGGAGCAGTGTGTGGAGTTTAAGTGTGTGGAGTTTAAGTGTGTGTGTATGTGGTCTGCTGGGAGCAGTGTGTGGAGTTTAAGTGTGTGGAGTTTAAGTGTGTGTGTATGTGGTCTGCTGGGAGCAGTGTGTAGTGTTTAAGTGTGTGTGTATGTGGTCTGCTGGGAGCAGTGTGTAGAGTTTAAGTGTGTGTGTATGTGGTCTGCTGGGAGCAGTGTGTGGAGTTTAAGTGTGTGTGTATGTGGTCTGCTGGGAGCAGTGTGTGGAGTTTAAGTGTGTGGAGTTTAAGTGTGTGTGTATGTGGTCTGCTGGGAGCAGTGTGTGGAGTTTAAGTGTGTGGAGTTTAAGTGTGTGTGTATGTAGTCTGCTGGGAGCAGTGTGTGGAGTTTAAGTGTGTGGAGTTTAAGTGTGTGTGAATGTGGTCTGCTGGGAGCAGTGTGTGGAGTTTAAGTGTGTGGAGTTTAAGTGTGTGTGTAATGTGGTCTGCTGGGAGCAGTGTGTTGAGTTTAAGTGTGTGGAGTTTAAGTGTGTGTGTATGTGGTCTGCTGGGAGCAGTGTGTGGAGTTTAAGTGTGTGGAGTTTAAGTGTGTGTGTAATGTGGTCTGCTGGGAGCAGTGTGTGGAGTTTAAGTGTGTGGAGTTTAAGTGTGTGTGAATGTGGTCTGCTGGGAGCAGTGTGTGGAGTTTAAGTGTGTGGAGTTTAAGTGTGTGTGTATGTGGTCTGCTGGGGAGCAGTGTGTGGAGTTTAAGTGTGTGGAGTTTAAGTGTGTGTGTATGTGGTCTGCTGGGAGCAGTGTGTGGAGTTTAAGTGTGTGGAGTTTAAGTGTGTGTGTATGTGGTCTGCTGGGAGCAGTGTGTGGAGTTTAAGTGTGTGGAGTTTAAGTGTGTGTGTATGTGGTCTGCTGGGAGCAGTGTGTAGAGTTTAAGTGTGTGTGTATGTGGTCTGCTGGGAGCAGTGTGTGGAGTTTAAGTGTGTGTGTATGTGGTCTGCTGGGAGCAGTGTGTGGAGTTTAAGTGTGTGTGTATGTGGTCTGCTGGGAGCAGTGTGTGGAGTTTAAGTGTGTGGAGTTTAAGTGTGTGTGAATGTGGTCTGCTGGGAGCAGTGTGTGGAGTTTAAGTGTGTGGAGTTTAAGTGTGTGTGAATGTGGTCTGCTGGGAGCAGTGTGTGGAGTTTAAGTGTGTGGAGTTTAAGTGTGTGTGTATGTGGTCTGCTGGGAGCAGTGTGTGGAGTTTAAGTGTGTGGAGTTTAAGTGTGTGTGAATGTGGTCTGCTGGGAGCAGTGTGTGGAGTTTAAGTGTGTGGAGTTTAAGTGTGTGTGTATGTGGTCTGCTGGGAGCAGTGTGTGGAGTTTAAGTGTGTGGAGTTTAAGTGTGTGTGAATGTGGTCTGCTGGGAGCAGTGTGTGGAGTTTAAGTGTGTGGAGTTTAAGTGTGTGTGTATGTGGTCTGCTGGGAGCAGTGTGTGGAGTTTAAGTGTGTGGAGTTTAAGTGTGTGTGTATGTGGTCTGCTGGGAGCAGTGTGTGGAGTTTAAGTGTGTGGAGTTTAAGTGTGTGTGTATGTGGTCTGCTGGGAGCAGTGTGTAGAGTTTAAGTGTGTGTGTATGTGTGGTCTGCTGGGAGCAGTGTGTAGAGTTTAAGTGTGTGGAGTTTAAGTGTGTGTGTATGTGGTCTGCTGGGAGCAGTGTGTGGAGTTTAAGTGTGTGGAGTTTAAGTGTGTGTGTATGTGGTCTGCTGGGAGCAGTGTGTAGAGTTTAAGTGTGTGGAGTTTAAGTGTGTGTGTATGTGGTCTGCTGGAGCAGTGTGTAGAGTTTAAGTGTGTGGAGTTTAAGTGTGTGTGTATGTGGTCTGCTGGGAGCAGTGTGTGGAGTTTAAGTGTGTGGAGTTTAAGTGTGTGTGAATGTGGTCTGCTGGGAGCAGTGTGTGGAGTTTAAGTGTGTGGAGTTTAAGTGTGTGTGTATGTGGTCTGCTGGGAGCAGTGTGTGGAGTTTAAGTGTGTGGAGTTTAAGTGTGTGTGTATGTGGTCTGCTGGGAGCAGTGTGTGGAGTTTAAGTGTGTGGAGTTTAAGTGTGTGTGTATGTGGTCTGCTGGGAGCAGTGTGTAGAGTTTAAGTGTGTGGAGTTTAAGTGTGTGTGTATGTGGTCTGCTGGGAGCAGTGTGTAGAGTTTAAGTGTGTGTGTATGTGGTCTGCTGGGTGCAGTGTGTAGAGTTTAAGTATGTGTGTATGTGGTCTGCTGGGAGCAGTGTGTGGAGTTTAAGTGTGTGGAGTTTAAGTGTGTGTGTATGTGGTCTGCTGGGAGCAGTGTGTGGAGTTTAAGTGTGTGGAGTTTAAGTGTGTGTGTATGTGGTCTGCTGGGAGCAGTGTGTAGAGTTTAAGTGTGTGGAGTTTAAGTGTGTGTGTATGTGGTCTGCTGGGAGCAGTGTGTGGAGTTTAAGTGTGTGGAGTTTAAGTGTGTGTGTATGTGGTCTGCTGGGAGCAGTGTGTGGAGTTTAAGTGTGTGGAGTTTAAGTGTGTGTGAATGTGGTCTGCTGGGAGCAGTGTGTGGAGTTTAAGTGTGTGGAGTTTAAGTGTGTGTGTATGTGGTCTGCTGGGAGCAGTGTGTGGAGTTTAAGTGTGTGGAGTTTAAGTGTGTGTGTATGTGGTCTGCTGGGAGCAGTGTGTGGAGTTTAAGTGTGTGGAGTTTAAGTGTGTGTGAATGTGGTCTGCTGGGAGCAGTGTGTGGAGTTTAAGTGTGTGGAGTTTAAGTGTGTGTGAATGTGGTCTGCTGGGAGCAGTGTGTGGAGTTTAAGTGTGTGGAGTTTAAGTGTGTGTGTATGTGGTCTGCTGGGAGCAGTGTGTGGAGTTTAAGTGTGTGGAGTTTAAGTATGTGTGTATGTGGTCTGCTGGGAGCAGTGTGTGGAGTTTAAGTGTGTGGAGTTTAAGTGTGTGTGTATGTGGTCTGCTGGGAGCAGTGTGTAGAGTTTAAGTGTGTGGAGTTTAAGTGTGTGTGTATATGTGGTCTGCTGGGAGCAGTGTGTGGAGTTTAAGTGTGTGTGTATGTGGTCTGCTGGGAGCAGTGCTGGTTGTAGAGTCTAACAGCAGCAGGAAGGAAGGACCTGCGATGCCGCTCCTTCATACACTTGGGGTGAAGCAGCCTGTCACTGAAGGAGCTGCCCAGTGCTCCAGAGTCTCATGCATGGGGTGGGGGTCATTCTCCAGCATGGATGCCGGCATGGCTAACATCCTCCTGTGTCCTGCACTGGGTCTAGGGGGCTTCCCAGGACAGAGCTGGCTCTCTTAATGAGTTTGTTCAGTTTCTTCTTGTCTGCTGTCGAGATGCTGCTGCCCCAACAGACCACCCCGTAAAAGATGGCAGATCCACCACTGTGTCAAAGAAGGTCCTCAGGAGTTTTCCCTGCACTCCAAATGACCTCAGTTTCCTCAGTAGGTAGAGTCTGCTCTTAGAGTAGAGTCTTTTCTGTAAAGTGCAGTGGT
Organism: Megaleporinus macrocephalus; assembly: GCA_021613375.1. Taxonomy (NCBI): domain Eukaryota; kingdom Metazoa; phylum Chordata; class Actinopteri; order Characiformes; family Anostomidae; genus Megaleporinus; species Megaleporinus macrocephalus. Next base: position 37,659,925 of record CM038722.1, on the reverse strand, counting down.
GGTAACTGACCAGTCCAGCTTGTTGTTCAGGTGAACAGCCAGGTAATTATAAGAGTCCATACCCTGGACGTTCACTAATGGAGGGGGATGTCTGCACCTGTGAACATCTAGGGTATGGACATCGAGAGAGTGAACTACACTAGGCCAGGGGTGCTCAATCCTAGTCCTGGAGCTCCACAGCCCTGGAGAGTTCAGGCCCAACACATCTGGCTCATAGGCAGATGCCCCCGAAGGCCTTGATGACCTGGATCAGGTGTATTAGGCCTTGATTGGAGCTAAACTCCAGAACCAGGATTGAGCAACCCAGCACTAGGCCCTGTGATGCACCACCAACATGCACACACTGCCCTTCACAATAAGAGTCGCTGGCACAGCAAGTAAACCAGCCCAAAATCAAACACAATTCTAACCAGATTTACCAGAGAGTGACCCCACAATATTACTGTTGAAACTGTTGAATTGCAGGGAGCCCGCAGTCTGGACACTGTCAGTCTAAAGAATTCCATCTGTATAGAAAAAAAAATAATAATTGTCTTCATGTCCATTAACAGAACAACCAGCATCAGCATCCTCAACATCACCATCAAGCACAATTCAGACCACACAACTAAACTCCACCTCAGTCTCTGCACCTACAGTCTATTCCTCATTCCAGACATCAGCAGGTATGATATTCATACTGTATATGTATTTTGATAAACTACTGTCAGTCAGTATTAATGACTGACATGCCGATCATTCAGACAAACTGTTTGCAGATAACACAGAAGTGAACACACGTCAGATCACCGACCACAAACCTAACCACATCCTGAACACCTGAAACCACATCAGTTCCAAATTATGTCCATGTTTCAATGTTCAGCACACACTAAGAATATCAGCCCATATACCGTCAGCTTGACTGTTTGTGATTAATTGAGGAATTCTGATTCTGATTTTCCAGAATTTCCAGTTTCCTGTGTGATCTCAGGTGTGTCTGTGATTCTGGTGCTGCTTCTGAGTGGACTCTTATTCTTCATACTGGCTCTACGAAAGAGAAACCAGGTTAAAAGGTACCATCACATACAAGAACATGCACATATACAAAATAGATCATCACCTACACATACATTCTGGTTACCTGAAACAAACAATATGTACAACCAAAAAAGGTACGACAGTGGTTTTGAGGGCCAACTCTTTAATTAGGTATAAATAAGGTTTAAAAAGGTATTTTCTTTTCACAACCTTAGTTTAGGGCAGTCGTGGCCTGAAGGTTGGGGATCCGGTCTTGTGAACGAAAGGTCGCTGGTTCGATCACGGGGACCAGCAGGACACAACTGAAGTGCCCTTGAACAAGGCACCTAAACCCCAACTGCTCCGCAGGCGGCGTGTATAGGGCTGCCAACTGCTCTAGGCACGTGAGCTCACTGCCCCCTAGTGTGTATATATGTGGGTGTTTCACTGCACGGATGGGTCAAATGTAAAGGTCAAATTTAATTTTAGACCTAACTTTATTTTTTAGAACCAAATTTTATTTATACCACCTTATTACAACCGCAATGCATTATAAACCTATTGGAGCTATTGGAAGAGGGACACCTGAAGGTACCATCCCAGAGACAACTTTTGACCATTTTTCTGAGGATGTAAGGAAAAAATGTTTAGCAAAGCCAATTCTGGCCATGTGGAGTTGACCCAACTAGCGACAAATTAACTACAGTCGCTGAACACATTCCTGCTATCCCTGAAACTTTTCACAAAGGTTCTGTTCAGATGTGACTGTACCACTGATCATCAAAACCAATCATTAGAGACCAAAGAATAAGGTCTCAAATTCTCACTGTCCAACACATTTCAGTTATGTTTCCTATAGAAGTGTTTCCCCTGGTGGCCTTTAAAAAGGTTCTCATAGGCTATTGTTGGGTTGTGTACTTCTTAGTGTGAGATCTTCTGGACAAGCTGCCTCTATGACTCACGCAAAGACATTATGACCAGTTAACAGTCTCTGGACCACTCAGAACACTAGTAGAGTGGATTGTTTAATCCGTCGACAAACCCGAGCAGCTCCCACAGTTTCCTGGAAGCGCATCATCTTTAGTGATGAATCTAGGTTCTGTTTGGGATCCAACTACAGTCGGGTTTGAGTACGGAGCCTCGTGGTTAGAGCTTTAATCCTGCATTTGCTGTGAAGCGACAATCTTACAGACCCACCTGTTGGCATGATGATCTGGGGAGCATCGCTACAACAGTCGGTCCCCCAGTAGTGATACAAGGGTCACTAACAGCTTAGCGATATGTGCAGGACATCTGCCATAAGAGGAAACATGTGAGACTTCCAGCTGGCATTGTTCAGCAGGATATGTTCTAGGTTTCCCAGGAATGTCTATTTCCCTGACCTTCCTGGTCCCAGATGTCACCAATCCAGCATTTATGGGTCCAGATGGAGTAACCTACGAGTGTTCACCTACTGGACCAGCTGCAACATCTGTGGCAAATGTGCCACAGGATGCCGTACAGAACCTGTAGGCCTACATGTCCAACAGTATCTTGTATACAAGCAAGAGGTCCAACAGGGAACCCAACAGGGAGTTGTAAGGCTTTTGCCAATAAACTTCTCCTTTCACTCTAATATTGTAATAACATACATAAATCATTACATTCACACATATACAGTTTCATTCAATTCCAACAACTTATTTTTGTTAATTAATGTTTGTGAATGATTACAGGAGCTGCTATTCTAATTATGACCTTTATTATCATCAAGTCTCAAGCCAAAGGTGCCTAAATACTGCTCTTGGCCCCAGTGAAGGATAGATGCTGCCCTCTAGAGGCCATAAATGAACATACATCAAAACAAGTACATTCATAACAGACAGTGAGCACTTATCTGTCCTGTTTGATGTCTTAATGCGTGACTAATTAAATGGTATGGAATTCTTTATCAGGTCTGGCCTCAATCAAAAGTCAACCCCTCAAAGACTCGACAGACAAACACAGTGTGAGTCAAGATTGTACTCCATATAATGTGTACCTTCTAATATACATTATTAATATGACAACAAAATCCTAACTAGGTTCACTTAAAATATACTTGACTTTCTCTCACTTTTTTTTTTCGTTGTCATTTTGATCTCTGCTCTTAGGTGCCCCCTACCATCTATCAGTAGGTTAAAGACACCAGACAACTCTGCCTCGGACGCTGGAGTTTCCGTTGTTTATTCTGCTATTCAACTACCTACTAACATCTTAGAACCTTCTCACACTGATTATAACAATATCTAGTTACCATCAACCTCTCCTGATCAGGACATCTACTCCACGGCTCATTTACCTTCAACCTCTTTTGATCAGGACATCTACTTCACGGCTCAGTTACTATCAACCTCTCCCAACCAGGACACCTATTCCATGGCTTGGTTACCATCAACCTCTCCCGATCAGGACATCTACTCCACGGCTCCGTTACCATCAACCTCTCCCGACCAGGACACCTATTTCATGGCCTAGTTACGATCAACCTCTCCCGACCAGGACACCTATTCCATGGCTTAGTTACCATAAGCCTCTCCTTATCAGAAAATCTACTCAACAGTTCAGTTACAATCCACCTCTCCCGATCAGGACATCTACTCCACACCTCAGTTACCTTCAACCTCTTTTGATCAGGACATCTACTTCATGGCTCCGTTACTATCAACCTCTCCCAACCAGGACACCTATTCCATGGCTTGGTTACTATCAACCTCTCCTGACCAGGACACCTATTCCATGGCCTAGTTACTATCAACCTCTCCTGACCAGGACACCTATTCCATGGCCTAGTTACCATCAACCTCTCCTGACCAGGACACCTATTTCATGGCCTAGTTACCATCAACCTCTCCCAACCAGGACACCTATTCCATGGCTTGGTTACCATCAACCTCTCCTGACCAGGACACCTATTTCATGGCCTAGTTACCATCAACCTCTCCCGACCAGGTCACCTATTCCATGGCTTAGTTACCATCAACCTCTTCTGATCAGGACATCTACTCCACACCTCAGTTACCCTCAACCTCTCCTGATTAGAACATCTACTCAACAGGTCAGGATTCATCTGGAAAATTGAAGGTTCAGGTTGAAGGTTCAACCTGCACAATAGTGACCTTCAGTATGAAAAGAGGCAGCTCCATTGATACTGTTACTATAGCAGCAGTCAAAAAGGAGAACAAGTCATGTGACTTTGCAACAGTCGAGCACCAGCAGAACTAGACTTTTTAGGATTTAAAACTATTTGCCACATGTGTTTGAACACCAAAGAATTTCACCTCATCATTTAAACCATATGTGCAGTGAAACACACACTCTAGGGGGTAGTAAGCACACTTGCCCAGAGTGGTGGGCAGCCCATTGCACAGTACCCGGGGAGCAGTTGGGGGTTTGGTGTCTTGTTCAAGGTCACTTCCATCGTGTCCTGTCGGTTCAGGTTCAAACCGGTGACCTTCCAGCCATAAGGCTGGTTCCCCAACATCCAGCTCAGGACTAGAGGGGACGTTTGTGTTCTCATTCATTTTAATTAAATTTGAGACGTTATGTTTCCTTTCATTCAAATAATTTTTTACTTATGGAACTCTGTAAATGTGATACTGTGTTGTGGTCAGATCTGGATGCTATTGTATTTTCAATGTGTTGCTATATAAAAGTACAGTCTGTGAACTTTAACCTCCCAGATTTGAACGCAGATGTAAGCTATCGTTAACTACCTGTGTGGTAAAGCTGGTATCATGTTTACATGTGGAGTAGTTTTAGTTTTAATTTGGTTTTAGAATGTTGGATACAAATGATCATAGTTTCATAAATTTCCAGAAATTATAATGTGCAACTAAGACAAGCTAAAACAGTTTCCACATGAAATAAAAAAGATTGTAGTGCACACTGGGTTTCTATGATCACTAAAACCACTGCAAGGTCAGGAAGCTTCTGCAAATTACGATCATCAATATTGTAGCATTGGCAAAGATGATGCAGGAAACACTGTGCTTCAATGCTCTTTTATTGAACAAGCAGCTCACTTCTAACCACGCACAGTAGACCAACTAACAATTCTATATAGTCACTGGACATAAGTATTGGTTTTCCTAAGATGTTTCACTGGGATTTGGTCAATCTGCATGTCCAGATGTAACTGCAGGATTGGTCAGTGTATTTTAGTCCTGGTCCTGAAAGTCCTGCAGGTTTATTTATTTTCTTCTACTTTAATAATTCACTGTTTACCTCAATTATGGACTGTTAATGAGCTGAATTTTTGGATCAGCTGCATTGATAGCAGGACAGTGGGCCTCCAGGACCAGGGTTGAGAACCACTGCTCTAGGACCCAGTGATGGACAGATGCTGCCCTCTGCTGGCTATAAATAATCATGCATCAAAATAAATACAATAAAAAGAAATTGTGAACACATTGTCATATCAGTCTGCTATGCATTATTGATTTATTAATTTGTGACTAATTGATCATTAATACTGTGGCATCAGTGAAACACTGTGCTTTAAAGCTCAACGCTCTTTTACAGACCACACAGTAAGGAACAATAGATATGGGCAGCTAGCAGACAGGACACTTCTAACCATACACTGTTCATACATGGTACATACTAGACCAACCAACAATCTTTGTTCTGTTTGTTATATAAGTATTACTATATATTCACACACACAATACTGTGTAAAGGTCTGAGGGACCTGAGCTGATTGTTTAAAAGTCTTTATCTGATCAATAAGTGTATGTTCACCAGTAAGAACAGCAGATCTGATCAGAACAGATGTAGATAATCATACATACAATACAAAGTAACATGAATATGTTATTGTAAGAGAAGTAGATCAGATCTTGAGCTCCAGTTTGAAGAACAAAGTTAGGTTCCAGATTTCTCCTGGACGCCCCAGACATTGTATGAATGTGTTCAGTTCCTTCAGCAGCAATCTTGATTTAGCTTAATGAAGTACTGAGCAGTCAAAGCAGGTATTAGATGAGAACTGTAAATAATACTGGGTTGTTTAGGAGAAGCTTGGAAAGGGTTAAATAAACACACTGACGTATGTAAAAGCACTATTTACTCTATTAATACTGTTTAATATTTAATAATAAAGTAGGTGGGCACAGAAAATGGCTGGGCCATGACCCAGTTACGCTCACTCCTCTGAGACACCGTGCGAACAACAAGTGGGTGGCCTACAGCTTACAATATACTCTATTGACAACAAAACTACTACATCCGACCACAAACGCTACATATTACCTACAACCTGGAAGAATTAGAGGAATTTATTGACAAGTACTATCGCCAACTAACAACCATGAATCAGGACAAGGAAGACAGGAAAAACAAACCGAAGATGAAATCAACATCTACCAGCAAATGACCCTGTTCGCCCAGCTCCGCGGAAGATCTGGAGCCTCAAGCAAGAACGGCACTCCATAGAGAGATCAGTGATATCTTGCAGTCCATTGACAGCAGACTGACCAACCTTGATCTGGTCATTATTAGTCAATTATTAAATAAAAGCTGACATGAAATTCTTGAGGGTCTAATTGAAATTCCCTGAAAATAAACACATTATGATATTATGTGGTCTGTTTGGGGAAAATAGACACTGAAATACAAATCTGGGGGAAGATCATTGTTTATCTGCTTCACCCACCAATCAGCAAGCCTTTGTATTCTTATCTAACTAGAGCACTGCACTGGTCTGCCTCAGGGGGGCACTGTAACAAACTGGTTTACACAGTCAGTCATTCATAGACCATCATCTGTAGCTAATATATTAGTAAATCTGAAAATGTGCCCAATATTACCAAGAATTTGGTGTAAAGAGAGAATTATTACTGATTTCTTACACTGAAGAGCAGAAGAAGAGATGATGAGTAAGATCTGGGGTAACTCATGAAAGAGCTACCAAACTAGACAAAGAACTTTTCCAGATGTCATTTACAATAAGGCATCAGTGCCAACATGATGAGTTAGTCTGCGGCCAACCTGAAGAGGCCCCCGAATACCAGGGGGTATTTTGCATACTAGAGAACACGGCTGTTACACACATTGTACTCTAGATGGCAGTAGACACTTTCTGACCCAGACCAGTACAGAATCAGTGATATGAATATAAATATTCAACAGTGGAGAAAATACACACTTATTCCTTAATGGAGCTGATTTGGAATCACCAGACTGGTGAAGGTGATTAGATCAGACAGGATTAGATAAAGGAAGACATGAGATACAGAAATTTGAGTTATTAGAATTCTCTCAGCACATCTGAGCTTGATGGAGATCTTTAATAAAACACATGAGATCACTGAGGTCTTTATCTCTGGAGAAACATCTGAGCAGCGGAAGACACTTAGCCAAGGACTGTTGTGTAGGTAACATTTAGCTCACTGAGACATTTATCTCTCTCTCTTTCACAGCGTCAGTAAAGGAAGTGGTCATGAGCTCTGCTACCATTTAGTATACAGCTGAAGGCACAGTCACACAGAGTCAGGGTGTAACCTCTAGGGCCTCTAATGTCTGAGTTTGTGTATATATAAGCCTGAACTCAGAATGAAAGTCCTCCTGATCTTCAGCCTCGTCCTGACTCCAGGTAAGGAGATGATGATCTACATGATCAGCACTATCAGCAGTGTCTAATGAAGACTTTACTTAGATGGACGTTTGTCCTCTTTTAGTAGGTGGAGGAGAATCCAGGAGAGTGACGGGATATCCAGGAGGAGGAGTCCTCATCAAGTGTAGATACGAGACACAATACAGATCAAACCCAAAGTATCTCTGTAAGGGTTCACCACCAAACTGTGCTGACCAGATCAAGACAGAAGTTAAGAATAAGTGGGAAACTTCTGGAAGATTCTCACTGTTTGATAACACCAGAGCTGCAGAGTTCTGGGTGATGATCAGAGAACTCACTGTAGAAGATTCTGGAACGTACCAGTGTGCAGTAGATAGAAGTTGGAACAGTGACGTCTACACACCAGTGGAACTGACTGTACAGGAAGGTGAGTATCTCCCACCACTGCACCTGTTCATTATACTAAACTACCAGCATCTTCAGCTACAGTGAGAGTAAATGTACTAAACCCTATAAAGAATGAAGAGCAGGAATTGTTCCACACAGCACTGTAGATACATTCTCATTAACAGTGTTCTCACAGAGACTCTCTCTTCAGAGGGTCCTTACCAGATCTTCTCATCACTGATTGGATAGACCCTGTTTAGCCCCAGCTGTGGAGCTGCATTTACATAGTTTACAATATTTGGCATACGCTACTTTGTGAGATCTTCAGTGTGATGTTAGTTGATGTTTCATCTACTGTAATTTAGCATTTCTGAAAGCAGACTTCTTGTTTGCTTGTAGTACGACTACAGACAAGCTTTCTGCTGCAACATCCATTTACTTTTAAATATATTTGGTTTATGATTGACAGATCAGTCTTATGACAAGAGCAACAGTGTGACTGGCCATGTAGGAGGAGGTGTAAACATCAGCTGTAGTTATCCGCAATCCCTCAGCAGTTACTCCAAGTTTCTCTGTAGGAGAGTGGACACTGCTGACTGTAATTACAAAACATCAGGTAATGACAGTAGAAGACAAATAGCAGGAAAATTCTCTCTACATGCTGACCGAGCAAAGAAGATCTTCACTGTGAGCATCAACAGTCTGACTGAGAGAGACTCTGGAGAATACTGGTGTGGAGCTGAATCAGACTGGACATCTGATCATGGATACAAGGTTTATCTTACGCAGATCAACCTCGCAGTGACCGGTGAGTAGATCAAAGTTTATACTGATTTCTATACTTTCAGAACTGTTGTGTACATGTTTATATACAGGTTATTGAACCGCAGTACAGTTTTATCAGTTGATCTTATGAAAGCGATAAAATACACAAACGTACACGACACGAGTATCGCTCAGTGACAAACAATATAATGTACCAAGAGAGCATCGTTGTTGGAATCGAATATATATATCCTGAAGCACATTTACCCACAGACATTACAGCCGGTGCTGTAGATCCTGTACCCTCGCTGTGTGTGGAACATTATCCTGCTGAACAACACCAGCTGGAAGTTCTGGCATGAGTGGCAACACATGAGGACGTTCTGCACATATGACTGAGCTGTTAGTGACCCTCATATTATTACTGTCGTAGCGATGCTCCCCAGATCATCACACCAGCAGGTGGGTCAGTCAGTGTGTAGCTCCACAGCAAAGGCAGGATTGAAGCATCACCACGAGGCTCTATTCTCAAACCCAACAGGTGTCTGATCCCAAACAGAACCTGGATTCAGTGCTAAAGATGATATGGTTCCAGGAAACTGTGGGAGCTGCTCATGCTTGTCGACTGATCAAACAATGCTCTCTACTGGTGGTCTGTCTGGGTGTTCCAGAGTCTGCTCACATTGTGTGAGTTTCTTCTCGTAACCACTGACCCCAACACCTCCTAACAGCTTGGTCAGAATGGACTAGATGGTGGGCAGTTCATGGAAACGACCTCCAGTTTCTCTCCGTCTGATGATGCTCCTCTCAAAGTCTGTCAACAGGTCAGGATATCTCCGAGTGCATCATAGAGGCAGCACGCCCAGCAGATCTCTCAATGAGAGGCACAAGACTCAGATGTGGCCTCTGAGAGACATTTTATATGACCGCAGGGGAAACAGTCCCACATTTCAATCTGTATTGTTTTTTTCAATGACTATAAAACAGTGAAGATCATATTTTGGTTCATTAAAACATAGTTAACAAGACTTTTATCTCTCTTAACAGAACGTCCAACAGCAATACCACCACCACGACCAAGTACAACTGTACAGAGTACGGAATCGACCTCCTCATCTACAGTGAATTCTTCATTTAAGACATCAGAAGGTATCACATTCATATACCCTCATATAAAGCAGTCCATCAGTAGTAACAGCATATACCCAATTCATTTAGACAAGCTAGTTTTCTTCAGCTGCTGTTCACCGACCACAAGATTAACCACATCCTGAGTATCTAGAACCACATGACCTCCGTTATCTGCTAAAGGTTTACAGTACACATCAAGGACATTTGAACATGTACTGTCAGTTTGATCACTTCTTAAAGTAAACTTTGTGTCTGATTTCCTAATTCAGACTCCGTTACTCCACCTCCAGCATCTCCAGCTTCCTCCATAATCACTGGTGTGTCCGTTATTCTGGTGCTGCTTCTGATTGGACTCATATTCTTCACAGTCGCGCTACGAAAGAGAAGCAAGACTCAAGGTACCATCACACAGCTCAATCACAAAATGGTTACTTACCCGCACAGATATTATTCTAATTGCACCAGAAGAGTTCATCATGGGACACAATGTTAGGAAAAGGCCAGTCATGTGGTGATGGGCAGATTTCCATACAGTGGCTGGACACATTACTGGTTTTCTCCAACACATCTCCATGTTCAGATAAATTGCTCATGAAATGGATTCACTAGAGCCCAAAAAGTCCAATAGACCCCAGTGAAGTGTGGAGTTACAGTGATGGATAGATGCTGCCCTCTGCTGACTATTAATAAACATGCATTAATACAAATAGAGTTTGTATATTCACACAGTATGTACAAAGTGCTGCTAGAAAGTTAAAAACCTTTACAAGTTTGTACATTTCCACATATGTGACCTAATAGTTTCAAAGGACTCATGACAGAATGTTAACTAGGCCCCAGTAGAGTAACAGTGATGGATAGATGCTGCCCTCTGCTGGCTATTAATAAACAGACACCAATACCAACCAAGCAAGAGGGAACTTCAATACACATTTGCAGATCAGTGGTACATACTATTTAACTTTCAAATAACAATCACATATACAGAGGTTATCTTATGCCTTAACATTTCTACTGGGTTAAGGTCTGCACTAACTCAGCCGTTCTAAAATACAACCTCTCGGCTTTAACCATTCTATGTGGACTAACTGGTGTTTTCAGGGTCTTTTTCTTTCTGCAGGACCTCCCTCTGGTTAGAGATGTGTGCTCTAACATTGTCCTGTAGAATTTCTTTCAGAAATCACAGCTCCATTAAATGATAGCAAGCTGGTCCAACAGCAGTCACACAGCCCCAAGTCATGATATTGCCACCACCACATCACATCAGAAATGTTCTGCATGCTATCATTCCACACATACCATTTCTGTTCAGCGTTTGTCTGATTGAGGACTCGTGAAGTCAGATTTACGTAGAATTTCTCAGAACGAAAAAGGGGTTCAAAAACTGCTTGATTCTTGATTTAAAGCTAATTGAATGTTTTGTAACTGCTGCTCTTTAGACCCAGACACAACCCAAAGACTCAGAGGCCCATCCAGCATCCACAGGGTGAGTCAAGACATCAACGTTTAATAATGAATTGCCAGGAACTGAAATATAAAAAATGACTGTCTTGCACAAAAAGAAAATACAAATATCAGTTTAACTTAACCAAAAAGAGGAGAATTGACTTAAAATACATGACCTCACTTAATTTTTACTGTTCTTCTTTGTATCTCTGCTCTCAGGCTTCCCTTCCTGTCTATGAGGAGATAGAAGATAATACACAGCGTTCAGCCTCTGGAGACTCCACAGTCTATTCTACTATTCAATCACCTACAAACATCTCAGAGCCTTCTTACGTTGTATACGGCAACATCCAGTTACCCTCAAGCTGTGATTTCTCAAACACTGTTTATTCTACCTCTCAGTTACCATGAACTGACCAGGGCACCTACACTACAGCTCAGTTACCCAAAAGAGCTGTAGACGACCCAACATACTCAACACCAAATTTCAGTAAGAATGTAGGCGGTTCTACTGACAGTAAGCTTCAATAAGGAGATGGACTAAAGTGACTTTCACAGGCCAACATTAGCAGAAGCAGTTTTTATTTGTGTTCTTATCCAGTTCCACCAAAACAAGATGGTATGTTTTTCAAGTGTCATGTTTATGTAAACAAAGTGAACCTACAATCTGTGTTTTGTATTTCCTTGGGGTTTGTTTTGTGTGTTCGTGCTTTCAGGTTTCACAGCTCATTTCTCATTTAAGATTGTAACTAACCAACTTTCACTTTAACAATCCTTTTAAACAGTAATAGAACTTGCAGAACCATTAACATCTGTATTTGTACACTGAATAATATAGTTTACCTACAGTGGTGCTAGAAAATTCTAATGGGTTATCCATCCATTATCTGCCGCTAATCCGGGGGTCCAGGTCGCGGGGGTAAGCAGGGAAGGCCAGACCTTCCTCTCCCCAGCCACCTCCTCTAGCTCCTCCAGGGGGGATACCAAGGCATTCCCAGTATAGCCTAGTGTGTTCTAGATCTTTCTCTCTGTCTTCATCCTTCCCTCACTCATGACCAAAACCCTGCAATACTTAAATTTCATATGCAACCTGGAGAGAGAACATTTTCAATGTTTCTGCATAAATATGACCTAAAACAATCAGATTTTCAAACAAGTTCTAAAAGTAGATAAAGAAATCTTGAAAAAATTGGACCAAAATATAAAATATTTTATTTTACTGTTAACTTGAAGTTGAAATTAGTCAATCAAACTGTAAATTTGAGCTACAATTATTTTAGAATCAACAGCACAAAGAACTTTGACATCACAAAGAATCCAGTACTTTCCTGATCTCTCTTCACATTGTACAACAGAAAACTTTTTTCATTCTTTTGTTACAAGAACATAAGAATAAATACATGTTCACATCCTTATTGGCGGTGGTTTCCACTTTTGCATGTAGATCAATCATTGCCCATTCATTTTTTTAGAAGCCAAAAAATACAGGTACCAACAGAAGATCTTTATTGCAAGGACAAAAAAGAAAAAGAACTTCACTGTAAATGTGAGGGTGAAAAGCTTCTTTATATGGGCAGAACGTCCCAGAGTGAATATAAATGAGATGCAGTGTACGCCCTGACAACAGTCAAGAGATGCTGGCAAATACTTTGAAAGAAAGCTGTCTGATCCTCTGTAGTGGTCAATTGAGAGGGATATCTCAGAGCTTCAGAGAAAAAGCATAACATCCTACAATCCTTTACAGTGTGAAATCAGTTATTTTTATTTTCACAGTGCTTTAAATATTCATGACTCTCCTGACCTCCACCGCCAGATAGCATCTCAGAAGTGCCAACTTGGTTGTCCAGGCCTTGTTTAAAAGGGCACATCCTGCTCAACTCATTGAGGCTGGCTCCTTTACAGGTTATTAAACTCGGTAGTTAATTAATAACTTCATCAGCAATTAATGGATATTGATCAGCCTTTCATCGTTATGATCATAAACCTATATAACCTATTAAATATTGTCTACGTATCTCTTTCTAATCTACTGCTCTCTGAAGCTGACCTCCTTAGTTTTTCACACTGAGCTCAGATTCTCATGTGTATTTTCAGCTAAATTTTAATTTCTCTGTTAGTGGGTGGTTATTTATTGCTCTACTGCTAAACGGCCAGTTCAGTGATCCTCTACTGCCACCTAGAGCACAGTGTCAGAAACTGAAGAGGTCAGCTTCAGAGAACTGTAAATGAGATACATAGATGGCAGTAGAGGATCACTGACCTGACCGTTTAGCAGTAGAGCAATAAATATCCACCTAATAACAGAGAAATGAGAGTTTAGCTGAAAATACACATGAGAATCTGAGCTCAGTGAGTGACTAAGATCTCTAATAAACCTCAGGTGGAAACGTTTGAGATTTCTGTGTACTTTCTATCTGATCTTGTTTTTGTCTATGAGAAACTACAGAAACATTAGAGATTTTATTTTTTCTTTATTACACCAGCAGTACAGTGTAATCACTGGTGCACTCGCTAGTCTAGAGCTTTAGTACAATGAATTTCACTGAAAGCATTTCAAATCATTTCAGTTGCAAATTTCTTCATACATCGTCTTGCTGACAGGCTCTCTGGCCTCTCATTTTCAGGGTCAAGAACAGGAAGTGTGCATGACCACAATTTCTGTTTAAGACACTGCTGAAGCCATAGTGCAGCCAGACAGTACAGAGACAGGATGTACTTTTTTAGTACCTCTGATATCTGAGCTGGCGTTAGTCTGTGAACCTGAACTCAGAATGAAGATCCTCCTGATCTTCAGCCTCTTCCTGATTCCAGGTAAGGAGATGATCTTCTACATAATCAGCACTATCAGCAGTGTCTAATGAAGACTTTACTTAGATGGACATTTGTCCTCTTTTAGTAGGTGGAGGAGAATCCAGGAGAGTGACGGGGTATCCAGGAGGAGGAGTCCTCATCAAGTGTAGATACGAGACACAGTATACATCAAAACCAAAGTATCTCTGTAAGAGTTCATGGAACAACTGTGCTAAACAGATCAAGACAGAAGTTAAGAATAAGTGGGAAACTTCTGGAAGATTCTCACTGTTTGATGACACGAGTGCTGCAGAGTTCTGGGTGATGATCAGAGAACTCACTGTAGAAGATTCTAGAACATACAAGTGTGGAATAGATAAATATTTCATTGACGTCTACACACCAGTGGAACTAACTGTACAGGAAGGTGAGTATCTCCCACCACTGCACCTGTTCATTATACTAAACTACCGGCATCACTAACATCAGCAACATAAAAGCTGCCTGTTAACCCAGTAGCACTAATGCTAACAGCTGTGGGTTAGCTCAGCCAAGATGGCCAACAATACACAAACTAAGCAGCAGTTCAAATTAAAGCAGTTATGCTCATCAGCTCCACATAAAAGTCTTCAAACAAAAATGGTACAACAAAAAAACAGAAGAATCCTGGCTTCAACCATCTGCTGGTTCCTGTTGACCAATAATCTGTCTGCAGAGTCACACAGTTATGCCAGCAGTCCAGTCCAGTGGTGTTCAGCACGTGTTACTAGGTACTAGTTTTGGTTTTTAGGATAAATCTAATAAATTTGTTATAACTTTGTGATGGTCTAACATTTCATTTTAAGCTTTAGTTTTTTTGCATATTACACATATTACTAAGCTAATGGGTTGTGCAGACATATCACCCAATTACACAGGAAATTAACCTCAAAGTTGATAGTTGGCTGATACTAATGTGAGATTTACTTCTACACTACATGTCGACTGCTATGCTCCCAGGAACCAATTACAGTTTTACTGGTTACTAATGACAAGTTGAAGAAATGCCACCTAGTGGTCTTTGTAACAATTACAATGCATAAATAAAACACTAACATGGCTGTAGAGTCAGACCACATCAGTGTTAATTTGTATGTACTGTGAAGTTGAAAATTAAGAGTTTACAACTGGTTGATTATGATTGACAGATCTGTCCTACGAGAAGAACATCAGTGTGGTTGGCCATGTAGGAGAAAGTGTGAACATCAGCTGTAATTACTCACAATCCCTCAGCAGTGACCCCAAGTTTCTCTGTAGAAGAGTGGACACTGCTGACTGTAATTATACAACATCAGTTAATGAGAGTTCAAGAAACACAGGAAGATTCTCTCTACATGATAACAGAACAACTCAGATCTTCACTGTGAGCATCAACAATCTGACTGATGAAGACTCTGGAGAATACTGGTGTGGAGCTGAATCAGACTGGACATCTGATCATGGATACAAGGTTTATCTTACACAGGTCAACCTCAGAGTGACCGGTGAGTAGATAATTAAATAATTGAATTTCAGGGAAATTGCAGTTGAAGGAAAGTCAGCCTTATGAAAGTGGCTTGATTTAACATCTAGCATGGAATCATGCTGTGTGTTTAATCAAATAAACCAATAACAAGATGAATATATAATTATATCAGTAACAGGTATAGCTTGTGTAAATCATGGTTAGTATAGTGTTTACTGGGCTATACTGCTGTCCTTTGTAGACCTGGGTTTGACTCCACACCTGGGTAACCACTTTACACTATAAGAGTCCTTGGGTAAGAGCCTCAACGCTCCCTTCACCAACCTGTGTACTGGTAAACCGTAACACCACTTGCACCCACCTGTGTACAGGTAAACTAAATCTCTCCAGAGAGGTGTGAAAAATAAAGAAAGAAATAATGGCAGTACAAGATGACATGTCTAAAAAGGTATTTGCTTCATTTCTTTTAACAGAGCAAACAAAAACACCACCAAGCACAACTCAGAGAACAAACTCCGCCTCCTCAACGCCTGCAACTACACTGTATTCTTCACTTCAGACGTCAGCAGGTAAAACATTTATACTGTGTATATCCAGATAAACTGTAGTCAGTCAGTAAAAGAGGAATCCACACACACACAAAATAGACCACCTGAAACCGGTTGTCGTCTTGAGCTGCAGCTACTTTGACATAATGAACATACCTCAGCTCACTGACCACAAAAATTAACCACATCCTGAACATCTAAACCCACAACCACTCTGTTGTCTGCTACAGGTTTAACGTACAATACACATCAAAAACATCTGCACATATACAGTCAGCCTGATCAGTTCTCAACGTATAGTCTGATTCCCTAATTCTGTTTCTTCTTCACCACCATCTCAGCTTCCTCTATGATCACTGGTGTGTCTGTGGTTCTTGCGCTGCTTCTGATTGGACTCTTATTCTTCACAGTCGCTCTACAAAAGAAAAGCAAGACTGAAGGTACCATCACACACAGACACACACAAAATGGAAACTTACACAGATATTATTTGGGCCTCATACTGCACCATACTGGTTTATCACAGGACACAAGCTTTAGTAAAGACGGCCCCAGTCATGTGGTGTTGAGCTGATTTATAAGAATTTCCATACAATGGCTGGACAAATTATTGGGTATTCCAAAACATCTCATGTTCAGATAAGCAGGCTATAAAATGTGCTTACTAAAGTAAGTTCTCCAGGCCCTAGTGGAGTGACATTGATGGATAGATGATGCCCTCTGCTGGCTATTAATGTACACACACTAATAGAAATCTAGAAACATTGGAAAATGTGTTCACAGGTTGTTTTTACTATCAGTGGTACATA
>CM038722.1:37552954-37637954 GCA_021613375.1 Megaleporinus macrocephalus | reverse complement strand
AGAGGGCCCTCGGAAATAAAAATATATTGGATCATAAATGTTGATAGGCATCGCAACATGTTGGACTTCAAGGGCCCCTGGGCGCTGGCCCCACTGGCCCGGTCAGTAATCCAAGAACA
This sequence comes from Megaleporinus macrocephalus, assembly GCA_021613375.1. Classification (NCBI taxonomy): domain Eukaryota; kingdom Metazoa; phylum Chordata; class Actinopteri; order Characiformes; family Anostomidae; genus Megaleporinus; species Megaleporinus macrocephalus. The sequence continues at coordinate 37,637,835 of CM038722.1, read as the reverse complement.
ACATGTATAAGAATGATAGGAAGACTATGGTGAAGGGAAGGAACTGCTCAGGATCCAAACCATACTACCTCATCTGTCCATCATACAGAAGGTAGTGTAATGGTGTGGGCATGTGTCATGTATCATTTATAATATGACTGCCAATAACAGCACAGGATGACTTATGAAGAATATAGGCCTTCTATCTTCTCAGATTCAGCCAAGTGCTAAAAATCACCTTGGGTGGTACAACGCAATGACCCAAAGCATTCTGGGAAACCAGGTCAAGAGTGTTTTTTTTTAAGCATTTAAGAGGCATGCTGGCCTGACCTTTATCCAGTTGAGCATGCATGTCAAAATACCTAGACGACAGCAGTAAAGCTCTGGCAGGACATCACCAGGGAAGAAACCCAGTGTCTAGTGATGTCTACGGGATCCAGATTTCAGGCAGTCATTGATTTAACTGTAATTAACTTAATTTTTTTCTAAAGTGTTTCTTTGAACACTTCGTACACTGCGATGGAGGCTAATGGCTGACATTTGAGACGTTACCATGAAAACAGTCTGGAGTGTTTCAACAGTGTGGCCTATTAAACCAGCAAAATTATCCTTTTAGGCAAGTGCTTGCTCTGAGCCATGCACGTAGCATGCTGTTACTGGCTTGCTCAGCTATGGGAGCACAGGAGGTGTGGCCATGCAGTGCTGCCATGTGTACAGGCTGTTGGGAGCAGTGGGATCGCCCCCTAGTGGACTGTAGGAAAACACTGAACTCAGACAACCAAGCCTGACTGAGAACTGCCATGTGGTGTGATGGGTAATACCAGCAGGTTGGCACAGGTCGGTCTAGAAATGGGGTTGGCAAGAGGAGGCTCGATAGTGAGGCTAGAGGATGAGTGTATGCATTTAACACTCTTGCTGGCGACTGTGGTGCAGTGAGCATCAGAGAAAGCAGAAAGCGATCAAAGGAGCACAAGGAGATGTGATGTGCTGGGGAGAAGAACGCAATCCAGAGTCTGGACTGGCTGTGTGCATGCCCATGGTGTATGTTTACTGGGATCTGGCCCTCCCATGTGCTTAAAGGACTTTATATAGACTGAAATTTGTGGGTACTCACTGGGTCGGCTCTGTTGAAACAGGAGCAACGTAGAGTCTCGCTACTAACTTATTTTAGCCATGGAACATAAATAGTTGAGACTTCTAGCTTTAAGATGTATGTATGGGTTTATGGAGTTGTGTTGTGCTGGGATCTAAGGCCTGTTAGTGAAGTAGTGTTCGTGCTTCACTGTGAAATGTGTGGTTGCTATTCTGGCTGTTCAGAGGTGCTGGACGGTGGTCTCCACTGAAAACCACTTTTAGTGCTAAGGGCAATGTTCCCTGTGTCTTCTTGGTCTATTTCACTGCCAGAATTATCACATTACTGTACATGTCATTTAAACAGACTGACATTTCTTCTCCGTTAGCTGCAGATATTCTACCACAACACAACACACATCCATCCACTGACCACAAAACCAACTACATCCTCAACTTCTAGAACTACACCATCCTCAGTGTCTGCAGAAGTGTTCACTTATCACTTCTGACCGATCAGACGGTTGATTTGATTGTTATCTACTTATTTTCTCCAGCACCTCCAGCTTCCTCTGTAATCACTGGTGCTGCTTCTGATTGAACCCTTATTTCTCATAACTGCATGAAAGAGAAGCAAGTCTCAAGGTCGCATACACATGTAAAATCAATAGCTACTTATGTATGAAATGTTATTCAGGCTTTTAATTTCACCTGAAAAAAATACAATATGTTTAGTGGCAGCAGACTCATGTATTATAGTCACTGGTCATATAATTAGTTTCTTCAGTTTTCAGATCTGCATGATCAAAACACATTCAGTAAATGTTCACTAGGCCTCATTGGAGCAACAGTGATGGGCACATGATGCCCCCTGCTGGCTATTAATGACCATACATCAAATCACAGAGCATAAACACATTCTCAGATCAACTGTACATCCTGATTGATATCAATTCATATTCAAAACCTTAATTTGAAGCTTAAATGTTACAGGGTTCTTACTCATTATAGCCCCATACATCAAGACCAGCATACGTGAAGATTGTATTTAATGGAGTTTCCTACTGGAACAGGTTTCTGCCAATTAAGTGTTTAGCAATGAACCATCAATAACTGGACTGTTGGCCCAACCCAAAACTGAACACCAGTTTAACTACACCAACAGGAGTAACGTTATTGAAGTAACACAATCAGCTTTCTTGTTATTATTACTATTCTCATCTCATAAGCTCCCCGTGCTGTCTTTGACTATTAAGACCTACCTACAAACATCTCAAAACCTTCTCACACTGTTTGACACTGTCCAGTTAGCCACTAGCTACAATTTCTCCAACCTTGTTAATCCCACTGCTCAGTTACCCACAATCCTCTCTGATCACTCAGAAAGCACCGCTGAAGGTCCAACAAACACAACAGGGAATATCAGTAAACCAGCAGGTAGTTGTGATGCTGTTAGGAGGTCAACTAACACAAACACTTACCCACTGAGTCCCTCCATGGATCCAGATCCCTGTAGTAGAAACTGGGATGTACTGGTGGTATAAAGGGGGGTTTGAAGTCACTCAGTACAGCCTCGGTTGGTGAAATCTTCTGGGCCAAAAGTATGAAACTCTTTTATTAGAATCATTCAATCACTCATAGTCACAGCAAGCAGATCCATAATCACAAAACCAGGAGAACAACACAAAGAACCTCAGCACTCCTACAGCAACACAACAAACAGGTGAAACAAAGCAGACATCTTAATGAGTTCTTGATCATTTGCAGGTGTGAGTAGAGGAGGAAAAGTGGGTGGAGCCAGGGAGAGCCCAAGTGGAGCAGTGTTCGGGGGAGTGGTGTTGGGGGAGGATGTCATGACGCACCAGATTACTTTGTTTTAGACTTTTTTGTGAATATGAGTATAACATACTCACAATGATCAAACAATGTCCTCATTACTGATTTAATCTTAACAAACTAATAAAAACATTATAAAAACTAATAAAAAAAATTAACACAGTAGCATATCATTGCTTTAGATGAGGGTGGCACGGTGGTGTAGTGGTCAGCACAGTGGTGTAGTGTTAGTACGGTGGTGTAGTGGTTAGTACGGTGGTGTAGTGGTTAGTATGGTGGTGTAGTGGTTAGTACGGTGGTGTAGTGGTTAGCGCGGTGGTGTAGTGGTTAGCGCGGTGGTGTAGTGGTTAGTACGGTGGTGTAGTGGTTAGTATGGTGGTGTAGTGGTTAGTACGGTGGTGTAGTGGTTAGTATGGTGGTGTAGTGGTTAGTACGGTGGTGTAGTGGTTAGTACGGTGGTGTAGTGGTTAGCACGATGGTGTAGTGGTTAGTAAGGTGGTGTAGTGGTCAGCACTGTCTGCACGGTGGTGTAGTGGTTAGTACGGTGGTGTAGTGGTTAGTACGGTGGTGTAGTGGTTAGTAGGGTGGTGTAGTGGTCAGCACAGTGGTGTAGTGTTAGTACGGTGGTGTAGTGGTCAGCACAGTGGCGTAGTGGTTAGTACGGTGGTGTAGTGGTTAGTACGGTGGTGTAGTGGTTAGTATGGTGGTGTAGTGGTTAGTATGGTGGTGTAGTGGTTAGTACAGTGGTGTAGTGGTTAGTACGGTGGTGTAGTGGTTAGTATGGTGGTGCAGTGGTTAGTAATGTGGTGTAGTGGTTAGTAATGTGGTGTAGTGGTTAGTACAGTGGTGTAGTGGTTAGTACGGTGGTGTAGTGGTTAGTAATGTGGTGTAGTGGTTAGTACAGTGGTGTAGTGGTTAGTACGGTGGTGTAGTGGTTAGTATGGTGGTGTAGTGGTTAGTACGGTGGTGTAGTGGTTAGTGCGGTGGTGTAGTGGTCAGTACGGTGGTGTAGTAGTTAGTATGGTGGTGTAGTGGTTAGTATGGTGATGTAGTGGTTAGTATGGTGGTGTAGTGGTTAGTATGGTGATGTAGTGGTTAGTATGGTGGTGTAGTGGTTAGTACGGTGGTGTAGTGGTTAGTGCGGTGGTGTAGTGGTCAGTACGGTGGTGTAGTAGTTAGTATGGTGGTGTAGTGGTCAGTATGGTGGTGTAGTGGTCAGTATGGTGGTGTAGTGGTTAGTATGGTGGTGTAATGGTCAGTATGGTGGTGTAGTGGTCAGTATGGTGGTGTAGTGGTTAGTATGGTGGTGTAGTGGTCAGTACGGTGGTGTAGTGGTCAGTACGGTGGTGTAGTGATCAGTACGGTGGTGTAGTGGTTAGTACGGTGATGTAGTGGTTAGTACGGTGGTGTAGTGGTTAGTATGGAGGTGTAGTGGTTAGTACGGTAGTGTAGTGGTTAGTACGGTGGTGTAGTGGTTAGTACGGTGGTGTAGTGGTTAGTATGGTGGTGTAGTGGTTAGTACGGTGGTGTAGTGGTTAGTACGGTGGTGTAGTGGTTAGTAAGGTGGTGTAGTGGTCAGCACTGTCTGCACGGTGGTGTAGTGGTTAGTACGGTGGTGTAGTGGTTAGTAGGGTGGTGTAGTGGTCAGCACAGTGGTGTAGTGTTAGTACGGTGGTGTAGTGGTCAGCACAGTGGCGTAGTGGTTAGTACGGTGGTGTAGTGGTTAGTACGGTGGTGTAGTGGTTAGTATGGTGGTGTAGTGGTTAGTATGGTGGTGTAGTGGTTAGTACAGTGGTGTAGTGGTTAGTACGGTGGTGTAGTGGTTAGTATGGTGGTGCAGTGGTTAGTAATGTGGTGTAGTGGTTAGTAATGTGGTGTAGTGGTTAGTACAGTGGTGTAGTGGTTAGTACGGTGGTGTAGTGGTTAGTAATGTGGTGTAGTGGTTAGTACAGTGGTGTAGTGGTTAGTACGGTGGTGTAGTGGTTAGTATGGTGGTGTAGTGGTTAGTACGGTGGTGTAGTGGTTAGTGCGGTGGTGTAGTGGTCAGTACGGTGGTGTAGTAGTTAGTATGGTGGTGTAGTGGTTAGTATGGTGATGTAGTGGTTAGTATGGTGGTGTAGTGGTTAGTATGGTGATGTAGTGGTTAGTATGGTGGTGTAGTGGTTAGTACGGTGGTGTAGTGGTTAGTGCGGTGGTGTAGTGGTCAGTACGGTGGTGTAGTAGTTAGTATGGTGGTGTAGTGGTCAGTATGGTGGTGTAGTGGTCAGTATGGTGGTGTAGTGGTTAGTATGGTGGTGTAATGGTCAGTATGGTGGTGTAGTGGTCAGTATGGTGGTGTAGTGGTTAGTATGGTGGTGTAGTGGTCAGTACGGTGGTGTAGTGGTCAGTACGGTGGTGTAGTGATCAGTACGGTGGTGTAGTGGTTAGTACGGTGATGTAGTGGTTAGTACGGTGGTGTAGTGGTTAGTATGGAGGTGTAGTGGTTAGTACGGTGGTGTAGTGGTTAGTACGGTGGTGTAGTGGTTAGTACGGTGGTGTAGTGGTTAGTATGGTGGTGTAGTGGTTAGTATGGTGGTGTAGTGTTTAGTACGGTGGTGTAGTGGTCAGCATGGTGGTGTAGTGGTTAGTACGGTGGTGTAGTGGTTAGTACGGTGGTGTAGTGGTCGACCTGTCCATGGTGTACCCCGCCTTTGTCCGATGATGCCCCCGACCCCCCGTGACCCCAGAAGATAATGGATGGGTGAATAGATGACAGCAAAAACAATCTGTTTGGTGACCACTGACATGAAGAGAATAGAGTTCCCGCTGTTATAGATTTTGTACTCTAGATGGCAGTAGAGGGCCTCTGACCTAGAGCAGTACAGACTCAATGACATAAACATGAATGTTCAACAGTGTTGAGTCACCATTTAAACAGTTTATTGCTGAATGCCGCACTTGGATGAACCTCGATGCTGATTCTCCTGAAATTCCTTTGGAGAAAGAGTCAAAAGAAGTTATTAGATACAGGTGAGATGTGTGTGACTTTATTGAGACCTCTACTAAAACTTCAGAGTAGATGCATGAGATTACTCAGGTCTTTTAATCAGGAGAAACATCTAAGCAGCAGAGTAAGCTTCATCAGGTCTGTGATGGACCATGTTCATACCTGCTGTCCTTTTCCCTGTTTTTACTTGGACAGATCCTTGATCAGCGTTCCTACTCGGAGAAGCTTTATGAATATGGGCCATGATGTCATAGTTTTCTAGGAGGAACTACAGTGAGATCATAATGTCTGCAATGGGCTTCACTGCCATGGAAGCTCGGAAGATCAACAGTAGAGGCTCTAGGGAGGTGCCTCAGTCTTGGAAAGAAAGGACAATAGTAGTTGCTGCTAACAATGTTGTCATAGAGTGGAGATATGTTTGTGTGTTGGTTGAGCTATGCTGTGTTGAGCTCTGGGTGAGATAGTGGGAGTTTATGTGTGTTTCGGAAAGTGGCATTTCATGGCTTTTGGTGACCTTCTTTGCTGCCCCCCCACCATACGCAGTAGCACTGGGCAGCTGCCCCTTTAATAAAAGATACTTATAGATTGAGTGTGAAACAGTGGTGTACATACTGCTGCAAGCTTAATACTAATGAATTAAACCTTGAAGCAAATATGGAAGCTGCTTCAACGCAATTCAGAATCACTGTTTAATTCACTGCTGTAAATTTAATTAAAGGCATTAATAAGCTCTTTGATCGCAACTCTGCTCGATCACACATCTCACACCTCAACTTGCTGAGATGATCTCAGCTCGCTCTTTCACAGGAAGTGGGCATGTCGATACTGTTTAAGACACGGCACAGACTAAGAGACGGTGTCAGTTGCAGTACCTCAGAGCTGGTGTGGTCTGTGAGCCCTGCCCCCTTATTTTCTGATAGTCGGTCAACTCAGAGTACTGGCGCTAGCTTTGGCAGATACATTTCAGTTGATGTGTATCTGTGAGCCTGAACTCAGAATGAAGGTCCTCCTGATCTTCAGCCTCTTCCTGATTGCAGGTAAGGAGATGATCTTCTACATGATCAGCACTATCAGCAGTGTCTAATGAAGACTTTACTTAGATGGACGTTTGTCCTCTTTTAGTAGGTGGAGGAGAATCCAGGATAGTGATGGGATATTCAGGAGGAGGAGTCCTCATCAAGTGTAGATACGAGACAAAATACAGATCAAACCCAAAGTACTTCTGTAAGAGTCCATGGCCCTGTCTGACGAAGCCAATCTGGACAGGAGTGAAGAATAAGTGGGAAACTTCTGGAAGATTCTCACTGTTTGATAACACCAGCGCTACAGAGTTCTGGGTGATCATCAGAGACCTCACTGTAGAAGATTCTAGAACGTACCAGTGTGCAGTAGATATAAATTTGAACTTTGACGTCTACACACCAGTGGAACTGACTGTACAGGAAGGTGAGTATCTCCCATCACTGCACCTGTTCATTACACTAAACTACCAGCATCTTCAGCTACAGAGAGGGTAAATGTATAAACTCCTATAAAGAGCAAAGAGCAGGAATTGTTCCACACAGCACTGTAAGAAGATACAGACTCATCAACAGTGTTCTCACAGAGACTCTCTTTTCAGAGACTCCTTACCAGATCTTCTCATCTCTAATTGGATAGACCCTGTTTAGCCCCAGCTGTGAAACTGTGTTCTAAATGTACTTTGTGAGGTCTTCACTAAGTTGTTAGCAGATGTTTCATCAACTGCGAAGCAATGTAGTCCATTTCTTGTTACTCTGAATACGGACTTCCTGTTTGTTGTAGTATGACTACAGACAAGCTTCCTGATACAACATCCATTTTCTTAATAATATATTTGTTTTATGATTGACAGATCTGTCCTATGAGAAGAGCATCAGTGTTACTGGACATGTAGGAGAAACTGTGAACATCAGCTGTAATTACCCACAATCCCTCAGCAGTAACCCCAAGTTTCTCTGTAGGAGAGTGGACACTGCTGACTGTAGTTACACAATATCAGTTAAAGACAGTAGAAGACAAAGAGCAGAAAGATTCTCTCTACATGATGACCGAGCAAAGAAGATCTTCACTGTGACCATCAACGATCTGACTGATGGAGACTCTGGAGAATACTGGTGTGGAGCTGAATCAGACTGGACATCTGATCATGGATACAAGGTCTATATCACACAGATCAACCTCAGAGTGACCGGTGAGTAGATCTGAACTGAATGAATGATTATTCTATATATGCACAGTATTTATAAATACACACACAGGTTGTGTAGTCATATATATATATATGGAGTTTAGATGCATACAGTGTATGGTATTTTCAGGTGGGCTACTTCGTCAAGAAACTCAATAAGTATAACCAAACTAAAAAGCAACAGCTCCATGCTAGCACTTGGCTAAACAGTTAACCCCAGTCTCTCTGTTGCTGCGAGGGAGCTGTTTGTGTTGTGTGAGGTTAAGCATGGCACTGACCTGTGGCAGGAATCCTAAGATGAGAATGTAGGCGTGCAGCTTGGAAGCAAGCAACTCATGTACTCAGCTCAGACTCTAGGAGTCACTTCCTCCCCTTGAGGTGAACACCAGTGACTGACCTGAGTTGGGAGTTGGTCATCTTCCAGCCATCTTGCGCGCCTCTCTTACGAAGAGCCCTCAACGATAAGCCTGGTGACACGTTAGATGTTTATACTGTGCTCTATTCACAGGCCATGGCAAGAACCAATAGTGCCAAGGGCCTTCCGTTCCCCCAGCAGCTTAGGCTTCTTGCATTGTTCTGCATCAATAGAACATCAGCTCTCCTGGGGCCCATACATGCAGTCTTTGCGGCATATCATCTTGGCCTATCATTTCAGTCCATCCTCATGGCATAACAAACCTGAGTGTGGCCTTCATATTCCCTGAAAATCACCCCCATCTATTCTGGCCACCATACAGTCTCATCCAGGTACACAGTCTTCAACTCCACTGCTGTTGCATCGACCTCAAACTGCCTGAAAATGAGCAGATCAATTCTAAGAACCGTCATAACTTCATACATTTGGCAAATCTGTTTGAGCTTCCTGGGTGGCATTGTATCCACCCTCCATCTTTGGTACTCAAGCTAATTCCAGCGTCAGTGTAATACGGGCTGCTTTGTCAAGAAGGGTCACCAGTCTGGTCTATGTTCAGTTTTAGCGAAAAACTCAGCATGAAATGTGAGGTTTCACAGTCCTGGCGTAACGGTCCCTGTGATGCACTGCCATAGTGCACACACGGCCCTTCAGAATAAGAGTCCCTGTAAACGAAGGCACATCAACATAAACATAAACACATTTCTAACCAGAACAGATCCGACTGACCCCACAGTACTGTCAGACAGATACTGTCATTGATCTGCAGGGAGCCTGCAGTCTGGACAAGGTTGGTCTAAAGAACATGGTTTGGTTCAAAATCTGAGGGTTAAACATTTTGTGTGGTTCCTCAAATACCACTATATATAATTATGAATCTAATGACAATATAGGATGAAATATCTGAAAAGTCTTTTTTCTTTCATCTTCATTAACAGAACACCCAACAACGACATCATCATCCTTACCATCACCGTCTAGCACAACTCTACAGAACACAAAATCAACCTCCTCTTCAACTACAACTACAACTACGATTTCTACTCTGAAGAGCTCAGCAGCAAGAGACCATTGCGGTATTTGGCTAATGCTCTGGTCCAGACTTACAGTTTAGGTGTAGGTAAAGGTAGTGTTACAGTTTACCTGTACACAGGTAGGTGAAGGTAGTGTTATAGTTTACCTGTACACAGGTAGGTGAAGGTAGTGAAATCTACACAGATACTTAAGATAACCTGACACTGAGTTTCTTCAGCTGCAGATATTCTACCAGAGAAGTCAACACACGAACACATCAGTTCAGTGACCACAAACTAACCACATCCTGAACGTCTAAGACAGTACCATTGTGCAAGTGTTTAAACTGAACACAGTGAACATTCATACATGTTGTCTGTGTAATCACCTCTGAAACATTCATTTTGTGTCTGATTCTCAAACTTTGATTCAGATTCTCCACCTCCAGCACTTCCAGCTTCCTCAGTGACCACCGGTGTGTCAGTGGTTCTGGTGCTGCTTCTGATTGGACTCTTATTTTTTATACTGGCTCTAGGAAAGAGGTGCAAGACTCAAGGTACCATCACACACAGAAACAGAAACACATACACAAATAGTTACTTATACAGATATTCTAATTTGGGCTTCTTATAGAAATTTGCCATTGGAAGCTAATCCCAGTTCTGTGTATTTTGGATTCTGTAATCTGTATGTTAAGAAAAATAGACCATTAGGCATGTTCATAAGAGACTACTGGACGTTTGTTAGGCCCCAGTGGAGTAAAAAAGTGATAGACAGATGCTGCCACCTGCTGGCCAACGATCTACATGCAACAAACCTAGAAAGAACTGTAAGAACATCCGGTGAACACTCAACAATCAACATCCTGTGTATCTTTCATATAATGTATTAAGTATATTGTGGAGTCCGCCACAGGCCACACAGCCATGGTGGCCATGAAAGGGTGTCTTCTGCGTAGTGGGGTGGTATCTTGGGGGCTAGGGTGCACTGCTGTTGTTGTTGATGTTGCTCTTATTAGTGTAGTTGTGTTGCTTAGAGTAAACTGTGTGGGGGTAGTGTGGGCTTTGTAGTGAAACTAGTGGTTAGAGGTGTCAAACCTCCACGGATGTTGTGTCCTCCCATGTTTCCCCATTCCTGTGGTCCATGTGGGGTTAGCACTGCATTTCTTGCTGCCTGTTGACGTACCTGTTCAAAATCAAAGTATCATAAAATAAGTCATATATTTGGACACTTGACTGTCACACCTAATGTAGAGTTACAGAGTTAATATGGAGGCCTGGGTCTCCATTGACGTTCCATCCCAAAGGTGTTTAGTCGGCTTGAGGTCGGGGCTCATTGCAGGCCCCTGGAGGAGGTCAAGTCCAGGTTTATATACAGTGTATCCAGAAATATTCACAGCATTTCACTTTTTTTCCACATTTTGTTAAATCCAGTTGATTGGGCATGATTTGGAAAGGCACACACCTGTCTCTATAAGGTCCCATAGTCCCATAGACTGTACATGTCAGACACAAACCAAGCCAAGTCCAAGGAACTGTAGACAAGGTGCAGGCATAAATCTAGGGAAGGGAGAAACACTTCTGCAGCATTGAAGGTTCCAGTGAGCACAGTTGCCTCCATCATCTATAAATAGAAGAAGTTTGGAACCACCAGGACTCTTCCTAAAGTTGAGTGATTTGGGTAGAAGAGCCTTGGTCAGGGAGGAGACCAAGAACCCAAAGGTCACTCTGATAGAGCTTCAGCGTTGCTCTGTCGAGAGAGTAGAACCTTTCAGAAGGACAACCATTCCTGAAGCACTCCACCAATCAGGCCTGTATGGTAGAGGCCTTTGGTTGGTCAGAGGTGGATACCACCTGCTCTGTTTTGGTCCTGTGGGGGTCCTGACCATTGAAGAACAGGGTTACAAAGTATGCAGAGAATCAGATGAACTTCAGTCTGTAAGTGTAGAACTACAAAGTGCCCCTATATGGTGAGTGGAGCTGATGAATGAGGAGTGAATGTACAGTGTGGTGCTCCCAATGAAGTGTCTGGTCCGGGCATATTGTATTTAATAGCCAAAGCAATTTTTTTTATGCATAACTGATTATATGTTATGTAATTGCTTTTCCTCAGACCCAACCTCAACGAAAAGACAATCCTTTAAAGGCTCTTCAGATGTCCAGACGGTGAGTCAAGATTGTATTTTACAGCAGGTTCTGAATTTAAAAAAATCAATAACCGAAATATCTGACTGGAAAATCTAAACATCAGCACATCAAACACATGGCCTACATCTAACTGTCATTTGTGTCTATGACCAGATTGAAGACACCAGAGACGGTTCTGATGCTGGAGGTTCCTCAATCTACTTTACTCCTCAACTACCTACAAACATCTCAGAACAGGACAACGTCCAGTTACCACCATGCTATGGATTCTCAAATCCTGTTTATTTGACTGCTGAGTCACCGTCAACTTCTCCTGATCAAAACATCTACTCGACAGCTCAGTTACCCACAGTCCTCTCTGATTCCTCAGTTAGTGATGATCAGGATTCGGCTGGAAATTCTGCTGAAGGTCCCACATACGCAACAGTGGACTTCAGCAAGAAGACAGGCAGGTCTACTGAGACTGTAACCAGAGCAGACCAAGGAGAGGAACTCATGTGACTACGCTACAGTCAACATTAGAGGCAGCTACGTTATCATGTTAAAGTTGTATTTTCATCCGTCTCCAGTTTGTTTTCCTTCACACAAAGAAGCATTTCTTTCTGGAATTGTGTTACTATTTGGTTTGGTTAATATTGTGTGTGGTTTTAAATGCCATGTCTATAGATGAGAAATGAAGCTTACGCTTTGTTCACTGTGATGTTTTTCTGTTTTTCTTGAATTACACAAAGAATGTGATCATTTCAAGCTATGTGAATGTGTTTCCTGTCAGAGCAATAACATAAACTTCTGCTGGCCATCAAAATCCATGTCTGTGTTTCTCTTTCTCTCAACTCGGGTTTTAGATTGTTTGCATGTGACATCACATCACTGTGTTGCTGTGGTGTGATTTGCAGACGGAGGGCAGAAAACGATTTTCCACATAGGAAAACTCTCTATATATGTCCATGGTTTATGTAATTTTTTGGCTGTTAAAAATGTATTTATCTGAAAAACCACAAGGTATAAAAATAGAAGAGAAGCGAAAAACTGACAGCAAAACTTTGAACCAGTACAAAAGACTGATGGAGCTACCTGTTTCCAGTTCTCAGAGCTGTTGTTTTCAATCTATCACCAGTGAACTGCCACAGCAGCCCTAGACCAACTGTTTACTATACAATACTCACTCCTACAGAGTGCATGAGGGTGAAGTCAGCTTATTCACCAGTTTTCCTGTTCCACCTTAAATAGTTCTCAAGCAGAAGGGTGTCTGGAGAAGATGGTAGATTTTAAGTAGAAGGACGTTGGGAGAAGAAGGTAGTTCCTTGAGTATAAGGGCATCTGGAGGAGAATGTTGTCTTGAGTGTAGACTAGAGTGTTGACTAGGAGGGGGGGGGGGGTTCCCCTTTTTGAGTTTGGTTCCTTTCAAGGTTTCTTCCTCTTGATCTGAGAGTTTTCCTCACCACTGTCACCCCTGGCTTGTTCACTGGAGGCTTGGACCTGGATTTTCTGTGAATAAAGTTTGACTAGGGGTGTAGTGGTTAGTACAGTGGTGTAGTGGTCAGTATGGTGGTGTAGTGGTTAGTATGGTGGTGTAGTGGTTAGTACGGTGGTGTAGTGGTTAGTACGGTGGTGTAGTGGTTAGTGTGGTGGTGTAGTGGTTAGTGCAGTGGTGTAGTGGTTAGTATGGTGGTGTAGTGGTTAGTATGGTGGTGTAGTGGTTAGTATGGTGGTGTAGTGGTTAGTGTGGTGGTGTAGTGGTTAGTGCAGTGGTGTAGTAGTTAGTATGGTGGTGTAGTGGTTAGTATGGTGGTGTAGTGGTTAGTAAGGTGGTGTAGTGGTTAGTACGGTGGTGTAGTGGTTAGTACGGTGGTGTAGTGGTCAGTACGGTGGTGTAGTGGTGTAGTGGTTAGTACGGTGGTGTAGTGGTTAGTATGGTGGTGTAGTGGTTAGTATGGTGGTGTAGTGGTCAGTACGGTGGTGTAGTGGTTAGTACGGTGGTGTAGTGGTTAGTATGGTGGTGTAGTGGTTAGTATGGTGGTGTAGTGGTTAGTACGGTGGTGTAGTGGTTAGTAAGGTGGTGTAGTGGTTAGTATGGTGGTGTAGTGGTTAGTACGGTGGTGTAGTGGTTAGTATGGTGGTGTAGTGGTTAGTATGGTGGTGTAGTGGTCAGTATGGTGGTGTAGTGGTCAGCACTGTCTTCTCACAGTAAGATGATCTGGGTTGGATTCCCGGTCCGGGTGGTTCTGTGTGGAGTGTGTATGTTCTCTCCGTGCTTGAGTGGGTTCCTCCGGGTACTCCGGTTTCCTCCCACAGTCCAAACACATACATGTTAGGATCCTCACTCTAAACTGCTCGTAGGTGTGAGTGTGTGTTGACCATGTGTTAGACTGGTAACTTGAGAGCCCATGGATTGGACTGGCTCTCTGACCCCAACTAGTGGGAAAAAAGGGGAATATAATGAATGAATGGATGGATAGTTATATACAGGGACATGACAGGCTTGTGACCAGAAAGTGATGGCAGTATGATAGGTGTGAAAATGTCATTGTGATGTAGAGCTGAGTTAAAATAATATATACTTTCTGATTAAAAAAACACACCATTTCAGTTTATTTACTGCATATATATTAAATATATTCAATTTGTCTGTGCAATATTTAATGTTTATATTTCCCCCCAATATCACAATAAACAACATGTTAAACTGTTTAATTAAAATAATTGACCCCTAACAATTTCAACAAGGTCATATTTAAATGTGTTCTCTGTGGAGGATTATGACTTCAGAATCACCAAAGCATCACTCGACTGGACATCTGACCTTATATTTAAAAGTAGTAAACAACCTTCGGAATGAAGACCTTCAAAACAAGGAACTCACACAGTTCAGGCGTCTGGGATCGAATTGCGACATGTTTACATGCTGTGTAACAAGTATATGGTTTTTGTTTTTGTTTTTGTTTTTTTTGGGGGGGGTTGGTGAGGGGGCAAAATTAAGTGCAGCAGAAGCTTCCTCAGGTCCACTCAAGTCAGACTCACCTCATATTAAAAAGTGTGACTTTAAAGCAGTTTGCATGTTTCCAGCACTCTCAGGGTTAAGAAGGGAAGTGAGCATGCCCTCACTTTCTGATTGAGCTGTAGCCCGTCAGGTCAGAATGCAGACGCACTGTCTACAGCTGTGGCAGACACTTTTCAGTTGACTGAACTCAGAATGAAGGTCCTCCTGATCTTCAGCCTCGTCCTGATTCCAGGTAAGGAGATGATCTTCTACATGATCAGCACTATCTGCAGTGTCTAATGAAGACTTTACTTAGATGGACGTTTGTCCTCTTTTAGTAGGTGGAGAAGAATCCAGGAGAGTGACGGGATATCCAGGAGGAGGAGTCCTCATCAAGTGTAGCTACGAGACACAATACAGAATAAACCCAAAATATTTCTGTAAGGAGTCATGGTCCAACTGTGCTGACCAGATCAAGACAGAACTTAAGAACAAGTGGGAAACTTCTGGAAGATTCTCACTGTTTGATGACACCATTGCTGTAGAGTTCTGGGTAATGATCAAAGACCTCGCTGTGGAAGATTCAGGAACATACAAGTGCGGAGTGGACAGAGATTGGGAGCTAGACGTCTACACACCAGTGGAATTAAACATTGAGGAGGGTGAGTATCTTCCACCGCTCCCAACTCTTTATTATCCCAATCAACAGACAGCATTATATTACACCACGTAAAACCTTTGTTAAGACGTTTTTGGAGTAGCCCACTGTAATTGCTTCATAGTCGCTTATAGCAGTGGCATTCTACTGATCATCTACACTGCAAAAATAATATTGAGGCAAATAACAAGTGTTATATTTCTCATTTTAAGATTAGTGTGTGCTTATTTTTGGTCACTAAAATCAACACAAGTATCCACAAAACAAAGAGCCATCAAATAAACATTGAAGTTTGGGAGAAGTACCACAGCCAACCTTCTCCTCTCCATCATTATGTGCCCTGTAAAACCATTCCTCTCCTCTCACATTCTGGTGATGAAAATTCACCCCAAGACAGACTCACAGAATTAGGAGCCATATGCATTTTTATTGGAGTCCAATGAAACCAGGCAGACAAATCCAACTGGGGCAGAGAGAGAGAGGGGCAGAGCAGGGGTTCGTTAGGTGCGGCAGAGCCAGGCAGACAAATCTGAAGGTGCAGAGACGAAGACAACGGAATCTGAAGGACAACCGGCAGAGGCTTTCAGTACACGGCTAGACAAACTTGACAAAAACCGCTCAGTAGTCAGACACAAGGGAACTGGTAATACTTCCCAATCACCTGTGGGAAGGGATGGGTATATAAGGAGGGTATAACTGGCTGCAGGTGAGGTGATCGCTTGAGCAGGTCAGTATTCTGGGGAGTGAGACCTCTGGTGGCAGCAGGGGGAATTGCTAATACCAAGGCAGCAAGCTTCGCCCGGTTTGTCTTCAGGACGTGGCTAATGCTGTTACATCTCTTGCATGCTTTGAACAAGATGACGTTGCTTGGCCTGCAAGACCCTCTCCTGATATGCTCCCCATTGCGCCTTCTGCTGATGCTCAGGAGCAATCATTCCTCCCTCCACCATAGTCATTTCTTCCCCCTCCTTCAGTCATCCCAATCACCTCCTCTTCCTTTGTTTTCCCTCTTTACTACCCCCTTGACTGCCCCACCTGTCAATATTCTTCTCTTGGCTTCTCCATCCTCTGGCAATGCATTCTCCAAGGTGCACTTGTGGCTCTCTACTTCTGACCCTTCTGTTCCTCATGGCCTCCCACTCCCTCTGCACATGCTGCCAGGTCTGCTTCACCTTCTGCACTTTTCACTGCCTCGTGATACCTCCTACCATTAAAAAGTCTGTGGGCCCTTCATCCACTCTTGAGTTCCTCATTATCATTCTAAACTTAACATCGTTCCAAGCTTCTCTTTCCAGGAGAAACATGAGTATATCACCATCACGCTCTCCGTTTTGCTTTTCAATACCATAATTGCACCACTGGGTCACATTGGTCAACTCTTGCCTCTTGGAGTGCAAGTTCTGACTCGCCCTGCTGCACCAGTGGAATGACATCTCCTTTTTCTATGATGATGCCATTTCCAACCCCTTATACATCCAGCTTTTTAGCAACACCGCTTCTTACATCAGCTTTGGTGGCTACTATGGTGGCTGCTGATTTGCATTCCCCTAGCCCACACCATTCATCTGCCATTGGGCCTGAAGATTTATACATCACACCCCTTTGTCATTGCTATCCTCCTTTGGAGTCACGATTGGGCAGGAAAAGTGATCCTAGTTCAGACTATTCTGCGGCCGTCCTTATAATCAACAAAAGCAGTTCTAGATCGCTAGCAGTCCATAGTCTTACTTGGCATTCACTCATGCACCCATTCATTCTCAGAGTCACTCAAATGCAATCACTGACTCACTTTCTCAATTTCAAACATTCAGATCAATTTTCCAAGCCCAGGATACTTTCAGCTCTCAGCCTTCCCCCCCAAAACACTTTCGACCTACTGATCATTGCACAACCTTGCCTTCCCTTCAGACAACCTCTCCGTAACTGCTTCCTTCCTCACATCAGCCAGCTCACAACACTCCATTCCTTCCTCTACCTTGAGACTACATTTAAATATAGTCAATTTCTTCAGATTGCTACTGATAACTATTCATTTGTGCCTTTCGCTTTTGTTTCGAGAATAAACTCATGTTATTTACTCGTTGAAATTAAGAATTTTTATATTTTTGTATAGATCTTAAGCTTACAAAATTACTGACCTATCAGTTGGCACTACTTAACTAAAACTTTATGTCTATATTTAGGTTTACAATTCTATATTATATAATGTCGTGAATATGTTTACATACTATAGCATCGGTTGAAAGCTTGTTGACACAGATGGCCCACAGAATGCTGCTGACCTCGCGGAAGGTCAGGGCTTTAGTGACCCTCACCATATAGAGAGTCACATATCTGGCATAGCAGACCCTGCGGCATTATCTTAAGAACTTCTATTCGCGAACCACTGTCCGCCCAGAAAATCACCACTGACCCGGTGTACCACATGGGCCGGATGAAGCAGGAAGGCGGGCCTATAAAAGACAGTGCAGCCAAAGACCAATTGAGACCAGGGTTTGAACGTTCACAGAGAATGTCTGTACCGCGGTCCTAAGAATAAAAGCTTATACTCTGAACTGGTCTCCCTCTTTCTTCTGACGGCAAAAAAGAAGTTACAACAACAACATATCCATTATTTTTAGCCATTTTATGTAAATTCTGATTTAATCTGAGTTGAGTGTTGTGTGCATATTAAACACTATGTCAGCATTTCCAATTACTTCAATTATTAGTCTAATATGACAGAATCATATCATTCTATTGTGGAAGCTAATGTATTTTTTTGATTGGCAGATCAGTCCTACGAGAAGAGCATCAGTGTTACAGGCCATGTAGGAGAAAGTGTGAACATCAGCTGCAAATATGCAGAATCCCACAGGAATGACCCTAAATTTCTCTACAAAGTTGGTTATAAAACATCAGTTAATGAGAGCAAGAGATGGGGAAAGGCAGGAAAGTTCTCTCTGGATGATGACCAAGCAAACCAGATCTTTACTGTGAGCATCAACAGTCTGACTGAGAGAGACTCTGGAGAATACTGGTGTGGAGCTGAATCAGACTGGACATCTGATCATGGATACAAGATTTATATCACACAGATCAACCTTATAGTTACTGGTGAGTAGATACTGTGTTACATTAGTTACTTTTAGATACTTTATTTTGGCTATGTTGACAGATCATAGACCGAAACTGAAAAGTAAATGAAAAATTTAAAAATAATTTAGGTTTCAATACTGAAGATAAGTGCATGTTTGAATATCGCTTTTCAAAGTTTATGTCCTGTCTTGCGACATGCATGCAAATAAAGACAAGTATGTATTTTTGTCGTTTTCCAAACAACAAAAACTATGTTTTAGAATCAACAGCACCAATAACCTGGACCTCAATCAGTGAGACTGATCTGACTCCATCACCTGGTGAGCTTCATCTAAACAAACCTAATGTGTCCACAGTTTGTTTGCAGTGTTGTTTGCTCCCTGATTTGAGTCGATTGGGAATTTTTGCTCATAGCATCCACAAGCATCTTTGGTTTAAAATGAAATAAAATGAATTTAATGTACTGTCTTCTAAAAATATCTCCCAAATCTAAAATTCATGGCCAATTCAACTTGCATCATTACCTGCAGCACAACGTGAAAACACAGACTTTATGAAAGGTATGCGTCCTTATGCCTTACTATCTTAAACATATTACTTAAAACTATTCAAATTATTTAAAATATAGTTTAACATTAGTTTATGTGTCTATGTATATTTGTGTGTTCCAGATCTTGTTGTGTACTCCTCCGTCAGTGCTGGTGTTGTGTTATTAACTGTTGGCCTGGTTACAGCAATCTGCTGCAAACTGAAACCCAAGGGTAAAACACACTTCCCAATAGAAGACTGTGCTGAAATACTAACACTAGTTTAATACCGTACGGTCTGGAAACACTGGAACAGTGACAGTTTGTGTTTTGACTCTTTCCGTCACAAAAATGTTACAATAATATTTATCGTCTGCTGCTCTCTTCCTTTTCCAGCGGGTCAAGAAACAGTGACACGATCTTCCAGACAGGTGGGTATAAAGTCAGATGACCAAACTAGTCCCTCATTGTTTTGTTATTGATTAGTTCAACAAAGGTGATAAACTATTGATTAAAAATTTACAATTCAACTCATTATCTAACAGACATGAAATGACATCAAATGTAATGTCTTTTTTCTAGAGTCGGGACACAACTAACCAATCAGATTCAGTCTTGCAGAATCTGGGCACCACCCCAAACCAAGCAGATTTAGCCTACGAGAGTATGCACCCCACCACTAACCCATCGGATTCAGTCTACCAGAGTCTGGGCACCACCCCAAACCAAGCAGATTTAGCCTACGAGAGTATGCACCCCACCACTAACCCATCGGATTCAGTCTACCAGAGTCTGGACACCACCATTAACCAATTAGATTCAGCCTATGAGAGTTTACCCTTAACCTGTGTGATTCAGTCTACCAGAGTCTAATTCTTACCACTAACCTATCAGATTTAGTCTACCAGAGTCTGAATCCCATCATTAACCAATCAGATTCAGCCTATGAGAGTTTACCCTTAACCTGTGTGATTCAGTCTACCAGAGTCTAATTCTTACCACTAACCTATCAGATTTAGTCTACCAGAGTCTAATTCTTACCACTAACCTATCAGATTTAGTCTACCAGAGTCTGAATCCCATCATTAACCAATCAGATTCAGCCTATGAGAGTTTACCCTTAACCTGTGTGATTCAGTCTACCAGAGTCTAATTCTTACCACTAACCTATCAGATTTAGTCTACCAGAGTCTAATTCTTACCACTAACCTATCAGATTTAGTCTACCAGAGTCTAATTCTTACCACTAACCTATCAGATTTAGTCTACCAGAGTCTAAATCCCATCATTAACCAATCAGATTCAGCCTATGAGAGTTTACCCTTAACCTGTGTGATTCAGTCTACCAGAGTCTAATTCTTACCACTAACCTATCAGATTTAGTCTACCAGAGTCTAATTCTTACCACTAACCTATCAGATTTAGTCTACCAGAGTCTAAATCCCATCATTAACCAATCAGATTCAGCTTATGAGCGTTTACCCTTAACCTGTGTGATTCAGTCTACCAGAGTCTAATTCTTACCACTAACCTATCAGATTTAGTCTACCAGAGTCTAATTCTTACCACTAACCTATCAGATTTAGTCTACCAGAGTCTAAATCCCATCATTAACCAATCAGATTCAGCTTATGAGCGTTTACCCTTAACCTGTGTGATTCAGTCTACCAGAGTCTAATTCTTACCACTAACCTATCAGATTTAGTCTACCAGAGTCTAATTCTTACCACTAACCTATCAGATTTAGTCTACCAGAGTCTAAATCCCATCATTAACCAATCAGATTCAGCCTATGAGAGTTTACCCTTAACCTGTGTGATTCAGTCTACCAGAGTCTAATTCTTACCACTAACCTATCAGATTTAGTCTACCAGAGTCTAATTCTTACCACTAACCTATCAGATTTAGTCTACCAGAGTCTAATTCTTACCACTAACCTATCAGATTTAGTCTACCAGAGTCTAATTCTTACCACTAACCTATCAGATTCAGTCTACAGACCTGCCAACCTTTACGCATTTTGCGTAGCAGATACACATTTAGACATCAAACTACGCTGCTACGATTTGTCACTTCAAAATATGACAAAAGTCATCGATGGCTCGGAGTTCAACTGTCTGTGCATTCGCGCGCTAGGCAACTCGTCTATAGGTGTAACCGCATTGGGCAGCAACCTGTCGCTCAAACCGCCATTGTTCACTCTCGATTCCATAGTTGTCCTCACGCACCATGTGAATCACCTTCGACTGCTTTCTGTGCTCGAGTGTTGGATTGGGGAGTGTTCACTGATTCTCGTTGCCCACTTGCCTGTTCCCCCCATCAACTTTAAACTCCGGTCAAAACGCAGTTAAACTAGCCGCACGTGAACTGTGAGTGCACGGCTTTACACACAGCTTTATAAAATAGCAATTTCTAATAGGTAGTCCATGAAGTCAACAGATATCAGTTCAGAGTCTAGAACACTATGTACAGATGAATTTTGAAGTGATTCTACTTTACAGTTTTTAAGTAAATGACATCCAAAATCACCAACATGTTCAAGTGTATTTTAGAGAGAATTGTAATTTAACACATTAAATGGCATTAAATGTGCATAATAATAACAGATATCAGTCCAGGGTTTATTCAGGCAATAGTTAAATTTAATATTAATTACAAACAGTTTTTTTTGTTGCCAATGGTTAATGCAACAAGTTCTGTTTTTGAAAGTCTGTCAGAATGTTCCAGAGTGACTGGACATAACTAGATTAAAATATGGCAATGAAATGTTCTCTGTACATATACTCTGTACAATACTGATCAGCATGTGCCTGACCTCGCGCCACGCTGCGCCGCAACCGTGCCATGCCGTGATGTGCTGCGCTGCCCCACCGCAATAAGTTGCTACTCCTAGGTTGGCAGGTCTGAGTCTACCAGAGTCTGAATCCAATCATTAATCAATCGGATTCAGTCTACCAGAATCTGAATCTCACCATTAACCAATCAGATTTAGTCCACCAGAGTCTAATTCTTACCACTAACCTATCAGATTCAGTCTACCAGAGTCTGAATCCCATCATTAACCAATCGGATTCAGTCTATGAGAGTTTACCATTGATCAATCAGATTCAGTCTACCAGAGTCTAATTCGTACCACTAACCTATCAGATTCAGTCTACCAGAGTCTGAATCCCATCATTAACCAATCGGATTCAGTCTATGAGAGTTTACCATTGATCAATCAGATTCAGTCTACCAGAGTCTAATTCGTACCACTAACCTATCAGATTCAGTCTACCAGAGTCTGAATCCCATCATTAACCAATTGGATTCAGTCTATGAGAGTTTACCATTGATCAATCAGATTCAGTCTACCAGAGTCTAATTCTTACCACTAACCTATCAGATTCAGTCTACCAGAGTCTGAATCCCATCATTAACCAATTGGATTTAGTCCACCAGAGTCTAATTCTTACCACTAACCGATCAGATTCAGTCTACCAGAGTTTGAAACTCAGGTCAATTTAAATAAACCTAGTCTGCAAGTGTCTGAAGAACTATACATACTAGATGGGAGGCACTTTTAATCAAGAATATAAATGTTGGTGTAAAGAATAACTAGTGTCATTTGTATTTCATTTAACAACGATATCAGTGTATATTAGTAATCTTTTATACTAATATTACTGTACTTAACAGAGTGCAGACATTCTTTTAACCATCTGTAAGGTTTTTCTTTACTTTTAAATGATTTGTGATACAAACACATCGTACCTGAATGTGACAACAATTTCCTCGTATGTGCTGTGATTTATTACAGTTTAATAAATGATCATTTATTACATATCGGACCTGTTATTACTCAACATTACTCAACACAAGTCATCCAGGTCCTGCAGAAGAAAAGCCGGCCCAAAACCATTACACTACCACTATCACACTGCTGGTGTGAGGTTCTTAGGGTGGAATGCAGTGTAACATAATGTGTTGTAATGGGACACTTGTCTTTCAATGAGTTCAAAGTCCACAGACTATTATCCCAAAGGCCTCGGAGATCATGTAGATATTTTTAGGCAAATGTGGGATTCACTGGAGTCCCACTACCTCAGCTTTGTAACCCTTCCCAGATGAGACATTTCAATGACTTTGTTATGTTTCTGCATTTGTATCTCTTTAGAAGATGACACCATTCGCTGGTTTTTGAGATCTTCTAGCTGCTTTTACGTTTCATTAGGATTTATGTAAGTGATGTTTAGGCTCAGCAGGTCTGGCAGTGATCATGTCTGGGTGTGGGAGTAAACTAAACCCAATAATCAATAAAATCAATTTGGTTAACTGGTTGTCCTTTATCTAAGGGGTAATGACTTTTCGCACACAGGGCAGGATGGACTGAACAGCATTTCTCGTTCAAAAAAGAACAAGGCTATTTAAAAGCATCTTGAGTTTACTTTATCTTATATCAAGAGTAGTTTGATGATCTGAAACACTTAAGTGTGGCAAATGTGCAAAAATAGAAGAAATTGGGAAAACCGCAAATACTTTTTTCACAACTCTGTGTATATGATTACTAGTATCATTTATACCATTGCACACAAGTATATAAAGTGCAGAGTTTCATTTAATTTAGTATATAACATGATTAAATGCTGTACTCTTGCCATTCTTGTACTCTTGACTTCTAGAATTTAACCTCTAGGTGGCAGCATGCTATTAGAAATAACATTGCCACCAATTGGCCTTTTGCCTAATGTCAGAATAACACTTTAAATGTCCTAATGAATCTTGAAAAAGGTCAATTCTTGTAAACCAAATGGGATGTGCAAGTGTTAAATATGTTTCCAGATCAGTTTATTTCTACATGGTATATGTAATCATTTTCCAAAAGGCACAAGGTTGCAATTTTTTAGTTTTCCGTCATTCAGGAGTACATCTGATTATCTTGTTGAATTAATTGGTCTCAGTCTCAGTCTCTACTGCTTGTAGAATGAAAATTTGTCTTTACAGGAAATATTGTACCACCTGCTTCACATAATGTAAAGACTCTGAGCCTGTTAAAGGTTTCCTGTAAATAAAAGCCCAATCAAGAAAGTAGAAATATTATAGATTACAGCAATAACCCACGAGAGGCTGTGCCTGACCCTGCATTCACACCTCAGCCACACAACGCAACAAAGGCCACAGGAGGTCATTCATTTTCAATGAAAGCTGGCGATTTCCAGCGACAGGAAGCAGTGATAATATTGGCAAAGCGAAGTGGGCGGATCTAGAGATGTGACAAAGTTGAGCGAAGTTTACTTTACGCAAATTAGAAGTGAAGCAATGTGACGACTACCAATAGGAATTGAGCATTGAACAGGTTGGGACCCACTTCATCTCCACCACTGAAACAGTTCGCTTATTTTATTTTTCTAGATAATTGTTACTACTAGAGATGGAAGAGAAACCAAAGAATACTGATACTGATACTCATCAGTTTGCATACTGACTACACAGACAGGGATGCACTACACAGGGATCAAATTCATAGACAAGCAATTTCACTCCAGGATTTTTACTTTTAGCGGGTAGTTTTGTGGTCAAAATTTAGTTTTTATCTATATACTCTGTAGATACTAGCCAGTAAAGTATGCTGTACTGCTATAGCATTTCCTTGGCGTCTGTAAACCCATGCCAACCAAAGGTCGGCTTGAGTTCAGAAACACCCACAGCGCGATCAGCGATTTGGGCAATAAGCTGCGAAAAGTTACTGGTCGTGTGAACCATTTGTGTTTGCACAATGCAGTGCTGTTACTCACCCTAGGCTCTAGATGGCAGTGGAGTCCTTCTGATACAGACCAGTACAAGATGAGAATCAATGACATAAGCATGTAAATATTGAGTAATACATGTTCATTGGCTGACAGGGTGCCTGTACAAAAAGATGTAACTCAATTTGGCAACACAACCTCAACGCTAACAGTGATGGACACTCTGCAACAGGCCGAGACCTGAAAGACAGCAAGCGAAGCTGCTTGAACAAGGGAACAACTCAGTGTGACTTACTGTCTCTAACAGTACCTCAAACATTCCCATTGCGACACACATTTCACACATCCTCTTGCTGTGAGACGTTCTGCACTCTCTTTTTTAACATAAGAAAGGGGAAGTAAGCAAGACCTCAGTTTCTTTTACAGATGCAGTCGAAGACACAGCCCAGTCACCGAGTCTGACACAGAGGCAGAGGCAGGGTATCAGTTTCAGGGGATGTGTATCTGTGAGCCTGAACTCAGAATGAAGCTCTTCCTGATCTACAGCCTCTTCCTGATTGCAGGTAAGGAGATGATCTTCTACATGATCAGCACTATCAGCAGTGTCTAATGAAGACTTTACTTAGATGAACGTTTGTCCTCTTTTAGTAGGTGGAGGAGAATCCAGGAGAGTGACGGGATATCCAGGAGGAGGAGTCCTCATCAAGTGTAGATATGATACACAATACAGATCAAACTCAAAATATCTCTGTAAGGGTTCATGGCCCTGTCTGACGAAGCCAATCTGGACAGGAGTTAAGAATAAGTGGGTTAATCAAGGAAGGTTCTCACTGTTTGATAACACCAGTGCTGCAGAGTTCAGGGTGATGATCAGAGAACTCACTGTAGAAGATTCTGGAACGTACCAGTGTGCAGTAGATATAAGTTGGGGCAGTGACGACTACACACCAGTGGAACTGACTGTAAAGGAAGGTGAGTATCTCCCACCACTGCACCTGTTCATTATAAACATTATTATTGTCAACAGCAGTGAGAGTGTAAAATCTGAGTAGATTAAGATTACTTATCATGACATACCTACTCATTATATCAACATTATTATGGGGTCTTGCTTGTTTAATCTCAGCCAACGTTTCTCATATTTGGCTAAGATTGAGAGGGTCTTGTGCATACATACAGTAATGTGCAAAAAGTGTAGGTGCCTCTAGCCAAGTTACATGTTTGTGTTAACTTTTTTAAGTAGACGTAATATAACAACCTGCTACTAGACTCTGGACTGTAGTGCTGGACTCCCAGTAAGAGAGACTTATTTAAATAATGTTTAAATAAGTTGCTGTGGATCAGTTACATCTGCTGCTATTCCGTGCTGGGCTGTGGGAGTAGTTAGTGCAGTGCTTGTGCCTACTGTCAGGTTGAATGGTGTGGCTATTCTGATGACCTGCCCGCTATTTTCGGCCATTCAGATATTGCTGAGCAATGGTTTGCATTGCTGCTGTGTTCAATAAAAGAGCATTAGCTCCAAGCTCTATGTTTGTAGCATCTCCTTATTAAATGTTGGTGCTCAGAATTGGGATAGCAGACCTCCCAGTGGACTGGTGATGACCAGGCCTAGTTGTTTGTACTAAGAAAGCCAAGGCAGTTAGACAGGTGACTGAGGTGGAAGCAGCATGGGGAAGCAAATGGTCTTGATGATTGCTGGGGAGGATACCTGGATAGCAGCCTGTTTTGAGGCCTTGGAGCAGTGTGGCAGCCTGGTGATGTTGACTGGTTCTCCCCAGTGATGCCAATGGGCGTTTCACTGCCCCCTAGTGTGTGTATGTGTGGGTGTTTCACTGGTTTAAATGTAGGGGTCAAATTCTTCAACTAGTTCTAAATGTTAACAAATGGCAACTAGTTCCAAATTCTAAATAAGAATTAGAATGTTAGAAATTTTATACAACGTAAACATCAGCTTTCATGTTCCAATAAAAATGGACCAAAATGGAGATGCATGTTTATATATATACATGTATATATATATAAAAAAAACATGTACTGCATATGTTATAAAAAAATTCTTTTAGAATTCTTTAAAAAAAAATTATGAACTCTGTATGAAGTGACATGTTTAGCCTTCTTCTGGGAAAAAAATGGAAATATAGACTAATTTTTTTTGCAACACTTTAATATAGCATGTTAAAATAAGAGTCCATCAATCAATGGTACATGAGTGGATATTAAGCATTACTAAATGATAAAGCTAAACGCATCACAGTGCTGAGTTCTTAAAAGTCCCAATTGTTAAGTCACAACATGCTAGTTACCATTAACCTCATTAGTTAATGAATGAAACAATACTAAACCACTTTAATAAGCTCCATCAGTTGATGAACTGTGAATGGATGTGGGTGGCCTCTAGAGAAAGGGCCAGACATCTCAGGATGAGATCAGCCATTCAATGAATACAACCAAGTGTATATCACTCTTCTTTCAATTACACAACGACATGATAGAATGTGACATGTAGGTCTATATGGTGGAGGTTAATGTCTCTGTTGTATTTGATTGTTTATGATTGACAGATCAGTCCTACCAGAAGAGCATCAGTGTGATTGGACGTGTAGGAGAAAGTGTGAACATCAGCTGTAATTACCCACAATCCCTCAGCAGTGACCCCAAGTTTCTCTGTAGGAGAGTGGACACTGCTGACTGTAGTTATAAAACATCAGTTAATGACAGTAGAAGATGGATACAGACAGGAACGTTCTCTCTACATGATGACAGAACAATTCAGACCTTCACTGTGAGCATCAACAGTCTGACTGAGGGAGACTCTGGAGAATACTGGTGTGGAGCTGAATCAGACTGGACATCTGATCATGGATACAAGGTCTATATCACACAGGTCAAACTTACAGTGACTGGTGAGTAGATTTTGAGGTAGGGATGTGCATCTCCATCACTGAGCCTGATTTGATACACATCTCAAAGCATTGCCAACGGTCTGATCTGTTCATTAAAGATACACATGTATCAGCTACTAATGCAATAGTGTGATTGGGCACGATTTGATTCAACACAATGCGATTCAATCAGATATGATGCAAGAAGAATAGCACGCTATGCAGTTTGATACACATACTTTGACACCTCTGCACTCAAGTGGCTGCCTGTGTTCTTCACAGCAGCAGCAGCATCTTCTCAAACTCTTGCCCAGTTTGGCCAAGACAGTTAAGAGAGGAGGAATTCATCTAAACGTCGTGGTTGGTTTAGTGGAATGGTCCTCCTTTGCAGTAGACTGTTCGATTCTCCACCCGGCTAACCACCTGACACTATACCAATAAGAGTCCATGGTCAGTCTATACAGTAAAGCAGATGATACCACATTGTTTTTCCCTACAGTATGAAATTAACTCTAGTAGCTGCTCTGGAGATCAGTGGTCTTTTCTTATACTGTATATTCTAGACGTTTTAAAACAAGAGTAAAATAAATTACTCACATAAGCATAAATACTCTTGCTCATGTGACTCATTACGCATATTAATAGTTCTTAGTAGAGGAAGTGAAAGGATATGTGGTCAGTTCTGCAGTAATAAGCATTTATAAGAAACGGTGGGAATTTTTATCTGATTAGTTCCGTATTTGCAACCACACCTGCTACTTTCTGAACGTATGGTGTCTTTAAAATGAGCAGAAAATATAGATATACATATTTGAATACATATTTTACATATCTGTTAACAAGAATCCACTGAAAAAATAGATTAGGTTTTTATGTTAATGTTAATGTAAAGAGGTTTATTCCAAGTGATTTTGTAGCGTTTCTATTGGTCCATTCATTGTGAAATGTTTGCAGGATATAAAGAACAGCTGTCATGATATATATTTATATACTGTTGCTGTACAAAGAAAAACACGTATCTCCAAGATAGTAACTTTACACGACAGGCCACAAACCTTCTTAACGTTTGTAATGTTTAGTTTTATAAAGTAATGCATTTCACTAGAATTTCATTATAAAATCACACTGTTAGACTTAATTATATTTAATTTCTACATAATTTAAAAGATACTGATGGTGAAATTGAAAACCTGTCATTACCATCAACAAATGTCATTACCATCTCAACAGGTTATGTGTTGGTAATGATGTGTTGCGGTAATGACAGTTTTCACTTTTTTAAGAAAAAAGCTAGCTAGACCATGGATTTGCTAAAGCTAGTTAACATCTAGTACAAGCTGCACTTTAAACCCACATAAATAAATAAATAATGTGTAAATGAAAAGTTTAGTTATAAATAAATAAATAATGTGTAAATGTAATGTTTAGTTATAAATAAATAAATAAATAAATAAATAAATAATGTGTAAATGAAAAGTTTAGTTATAAATAAATAAATAATGTGTAAATGTAATGTTTAGTTATAAATAAATAAATAAATAAATAAATAAATAAATAATGTGTAAATGTAATGTTTAGTTGTAAATAAATAAATAATGTGTAAATGTAATGTTTAGTTATAAATAAATAAATAATGTGTAAATGTAATGTTTAGTTGTAAAGTACTGCCGTACTGATGTAAACGGTAATGACTCTGAATAAATGTACTCTATGATCAGGAGCAATACACGATTCAGTTACTCCCATTTAAACACATTAACATGTCACTTCTCACTCATGGACATGTGCTCCCTTGTGAGTCTTTGTTTCCATGGTTACAACATAAACAAGTGCTACCTTCAAATAGTTTCCTGGAGAAGTCATACACTGTTGCAGTAATGACGATAATGTTGGGGATGATAATATATTGCTCAAAAATATGTATAGGTACAAATATATAACTAAACGGTACATTTAGTTTCTTTTTAAGTTTTTATGAAACTCATATTGTGATCTTTTACATATATTGATCACTTTTTAGCATTTGATATATGCAATAGGAACAATAAAAAACATGTATTGCATATGTTATATACTATTATGTGACTGTTGTGAAGTTATACACCTCAGTAATCAACTGGGATGATTTCTTGTATTTAATGCAAATTGAAAAACACTTTCTACCATCTTTCATAAAGTACATGAACTGCTATTGATAAACATTTGTACATTTGTTCATAGTTATTACTGGTAATGGCTTATTAAAGAAATCTATATTAAAGAAAGAAATATATATTATATATAATATATATATAAGCATCTGCTGGCATTGAGTACTGATATTAATTCTATAGGTGCTATAAATCCTGTAAAATAATAAATACTGTATATTGTATTTTGCTAACATAAGTGTAAGCATAACAAACAAAACATACCATGCTCATAGTATGTACTGTCTTGGTAATTAATATTTAATTAAATTTGATGTATTGGAACTCTTGCTGGTTGTGCCAACCCTGGAACTACAGGCGTTACAGATTTGAAATTAGCATTTTTACTCCATCTAGTGGTCAGAAACTGCTTCATGGGATCAGTGTTCTCTACTGCCAACACAGATAATATATGTAAATGGCAGAAACAGGCACAGTACCCATATGGTATCAATATAACACTACAAAAAACATTTGTTGCATTAAATCAAAGTAGCTTTAAATATTATCACCTCCATTACCAGAGCCACCAGGAACAATGACGTCATCCTCATCACCGTCATCATCAAGTACAATTCCACAGAGCAGGAATGCAAGAACATCCTCATCGGAACCCATCAGACACTCAGAAGGTAAAATAAACTGTTTACGCCTCCTGATTAACTACAATCTGTACTAACATATCATATACACAGATAATCTACCAAACCCACATGTATTTGACTACAAATATTTCCTTAAATGTCCTTTAATACTTGCAGTTACCAAAACACTCACAACAACCGTATCTTCACCTCCTGCTGCAGGTCTTTCACACTAAGTACTGTCTCAAGTGATCAGATAATTGATAAAGATTGTCTCACTAATTATGACTCTGCCTTTACATCAGCAGGAGCTTCTTCTTCCACTGTGATCGCTGTTGTGGCGGTGATTCTGGTGCTGCTTCTGATTGGACTCTTATTCCTTACAGTCGCTCTGCGAAAGAGACGCAAGACTCAAGGTAAGACATATACACCAGCTGCCGCTATTACCAGAGCTATTACCCCATAATACAGTCTTTCATCCTGACATCAGTTCTACACATACACGATATGTATTGTTCAATGTAAGTCAATGTAACCAGAATTATATAAGTCATTTTAGAGCATTTCTATTGGTCCATTCATCATAAACTTTTTACACAATGTGAACAGTGTCTGTCAAATATGTAATATATAAAGCTTTACCTGGCCTACAAAGAAAATCTAAGACTTTCATAACAATCAATGATAAATTACTGGCCAATAAAGAATGCTTGTTATTTCCTTTTACTCTCCTGCAGCCAGATACTCCAGCTAAACATAAGCTCACTCGTGGCCTAGTTTCAACATAAACAGCCACTTCGGTCAAGTTTACGAGATACTAGAATTTTACAAGGTACCCTAAGTAATAGAGTTTTAATGTAGCTTCAAGTTAGAACTAAAAATTTGCACATAGGCCACATACCCCACAGTTGTATATGTGCAACATGCACTGTGGTTTCAACTTGTAGTCTCTACTTTCAGTTTAATTTTCAAACAATGCATTTTCCTTGTGGTGCATTACAAGTATATAGAGCTGGTACTGGATTCAAGTTTAATTCATTTTCAGGTTACACTGAAATCATCAATTTAACTGCAATGCATGTTACTGAATGCTTACTCACAACTAACAGTTCAAAATATTACTTACACACTACTTTGTAAAAGTCTGCGACCCCTGAGCTGATAGTCTGTATCTGATCAATGAGTGTATTTTCACCACCAGATCTGATTAGAACAGATGTAAATAATTATACATACAATACAAAGTAACATGAATATGTTATTGTGAGAGAAGTAGATCATATCTTGAGCTTCAGTTTGAAGAACAAAGTTAGGTTCCAGATTTCTCCTGGACGCCCCAGACATTGTATGAATGTATTCAGTTCCTTCAGCAGCAATCTTGATTTAGCTTAATGAAGTACTGAGCAGTCAAAGCAGGTATTAGATGAGAACTGTAAATAATACTGGGTTGTTTAGGAGAAGCTTGGAAAGGGTTAAATAAACACACTAAATAAAATAAAAGCTTCCTGTCTGAAAACAAATGTCCATTTGTACCATTTTCCAACCTCCATTACAGTTAAACAGACTGTTTATCTTATGGCTTTAAGACTAATATATGTAAATAAGCTCTTTTCTGATTGGCTCTCATATTTAAAAGGCATATGCCCTGTGCTCAGTGTTTAGCTGATTTAAACTGCAGGTTCAGATATGAGTGCAGCATAGCTTATAAAACAAATTCATCAGTGAGTGAAAAAAGGTCACTAGGCCCCAGTGAACTAACAGAGATGGACAGATGCCGCCCTCTGCTGGCTTTATCAAAAAACACCAGGAGAGCCAGATTAAAAACAGACTAAACTCATTCTCATATCCGTCCCACATCCTGCTTATCCTTCACATATTTTATACATTCCTTAACAAAAGGTTTTATATTCTATGTATTTGCAATTAATTAATTTCATCATTCATTCAGCTTCCATGAATTCCTCAGTTTACTTGTTTTAATGAACACATGGCACATTAAATAATGAAATAAACTGATTTTAATAGATTTACCAAAGAGACACTCAGCAGTACATACAGTAACATAAGAAATAAATAAGGGGCAAGTTTAACCCATGTTGTTCATTGGAAGGGGTTTGATTAGCTTGTACATCAAAGGGTTAATGTTGAAAAAAAATATTTCTGTATGTATCAATGATATAATGTTTTGTACTTCTGCATAATCAGGTCCAGTCTCAACTCAAAGCCAACCACTCAGAGACACCTCAAAGGTAAGACAAAATATTGTGTCAATCAGTTTAATTTGGAACAAGTGAAAATATAGATATTTAATAAGGAATAATCAGGAACTAAAAATTCGGCTACCTCAATTGCACAGAAAATAAAAGGAAAAAACATTTTATATGCTGTGCTAGACATGTTACATTGTTCTATTTACTTTTACCACCTATACCATTAAATATTATTAGTATTTTTATTATTGTTATTATTAGTATTAATAGTAGGCCAATTAGTAGCAGTAGTAACACTTTACAAGATGGTAATTTTATCACTGCTAAAGTACTTTTTAACTGAAGAACATTGAAGTAATGAAGTATCACCACAGTGGTCAATTGTCTGTATTTCACTATAATAAACTACAATGTTTAATTAAGTGTAATAATCAGTAACCCATTCTGAACCACTGTAGCTACGTGCTTATGGCTCCTTAACTAAAGTTAACAGTCAATATACATGTTATTCTGTAGTAGTAACCACTAATACCTACATGCAAAACAGAAGTTACAGGTTACATATTATTAAGTACCAATACTTTCACCTGTACTAACCCAAAACCAACCACAAGCCCAAAACCTATTCTGTCTATACTTATAATAAAAGAGGAACCAATACATATTTCGTAGTTAGAATCCTGAAATGTATATTATTGTTACGCATAGAAAACTATCAACAACTGAGAGCTTCCTTCAAACTTCACCTCCATGGAACAGTTTATCAATATGCATGCTGTTGTTGGAACAAAATTTTATATCTCAACAATGGAACCAGATTCGTTCCAATAGGGCCAATTTCTTTTAGTTGATGAATCATCAAATTCACACACAATGTAAAAAACGACCTGTGTTTTGAAATGAGGTTAAGAAGTTCTGGTTCGGACAGCAGTGACATGCAAATTTTTAAAACTGTCACCTCCTCGTCTGCCATTATCAACACCAGCACACTGAAAGTGCTTCTAATCGTTGGCAAATGAAGAAAACAGCCCTCTATATATTAACTGACTGATCAGATGTAATACAAATAGGCTCAAATTAATATAACATTAATCAGAAATACATTTAATTATAACTTACTAAATAGACTTAACAGCTGTAGCTCAGTGAGCTAATTATGCTAGCAGGCTAATCATTTAACCAGACACTTCACTCACTCAGAGTTGATTCTCTAAACTGGATATCAAACCCAGGCTGTGGCTGTAAATCATTAGCTTTCCCTGCTAACCAATGCTAGCAATGCTAAGCTATTCTATCGGAAGCTCCTCCAACAAAAACAGATTTACAGATATCAGTTTATTACATGGAATGCAGAATATACATTTGCAATCTCTCATTAGCATATCTCAGTATACTGGACCACGGTGGGTTCAAGGTTAATTTACAGAACTAGCTGTTGTTCCAGCTATGTATATACTCATAATTTAGCATCCGAGTGGAGAAACATTTAGAAAACAGTGCTGTTGGTTTTTAAGCTATAGTTAAGAAACACATGAGCATTAAGTAAACATTTGTCTGGTTCAATATTATTTACTGAAATGTTACATTCTCATGAACATGGTTGTTAACTTTGGTGAGAGTATTTGGCGAAGAACTGGACAAACATAGTTACTTACTACTTGGTCAAATTAATAAGCATTAATTAAGTAAACCTTACAGATGTACGTACCACAATGGTTCAGTATCGGTAACTATGGTGTTACATTTTCATGAACATAGTAGTCATAGTAGAATTTTTTTATTCTTTAACTATAAAAATACTTTTATTTACTTCAATCTATATTATTATACTTTGTATATTTTGTATATATTTTTAGTATTTCTTTTATTTGCTATCTTTATCTATTGGTGAATGGAGGAACAGCAAAGTAAGAATTTCATTGTACAGTGTAACTGTCTGTTCTGCTGTACACATGACAATAAAACTCTTAAATCTTGAATCTAGTTAATTATGGTGAGAGTATTAAATGAAGAGAGCACCAAAGAACTGGTACTTATTCGTACCTAATCATATTGTAATCAGTCTTGCTTGAACCCAAAGCCAGAAGGTCTATGCTGTTGTTGTATTAATAGTATATATTTTACTCTCTGCTCTCAGGTTTCCACTGATGTCTGTGACAAGACTAAAGACCATTCTGATGCTAGACCTTCCATAGTCTACTCTACTGTAGAGTATCTACATACCAACCCCTCAGAACCTTCTCAAACTATTTATGACAATGTCCCGTTACCCACAAGCTCTCATGATTATTCAAATCCTGTTTACTCTGAGTTACCATCAAGTGCTGTTCAGGACTCAGCTGGAAAACCTGCTGAAGGTCCAACATATGCAGCAGTGAATTTCAGTAAGAAAACAGGCAGGCCTGCTGATACTGTTACCAGAGCAGTCTTTAACAAGGAGGACTCCTGTGACTATGCTACGGTCAAACATGTTAGCGGAAGTGGCTAGATTAGATTAGCATGCTACACTGTTATTCTATACTACATATATATATATATATATATGTAGTATTGTCTTCACCATGAGCAAACTCAACACAAACTCCCACCCACCAGCACAGCAACAAACAACCAACACATAAAACATCTTTAAAATGTTAGTGCGCCTCCCATGAGCCTCTCCACATGGCCCTTGTACATGGTCAATCTCCAGACCTCCCTCTGTGTAAAAATAATATAAAACCAAAGCATTTTCACTATTTCACCAGTATTCTCAGATGTTTTACCAAAGGTTCTCAATATGTATGTGACTAGTTTCATTCTCTTCCATTTTAGACTAGTTGTCAGTGTGCATTTACTCCGTATATCTATGATTTTTAATGTAATGTTCACAGTATTTATAGTGGGTTAAATATTTCCAAATAAACATAAGCCTGTTCCATTTGGTCTTTTGGGACTTCTTAAGCAGCTTCCTTTTGATTTTTCAGTTGTTTATTTTTTTATATTTAGGGTCCACCGATTTTTTAAAGCACTCCAACACCATGTTTTTACTTTGTTTTAGAGTAAAAATTGTAATTATATTAAGTCTAAACCTCTTACATAAAAAGTGTTGTTATCCACTACTATTTGCAGACGTGGATTTTCAGGTCTTCAGGTCTCTCCACAGATGTTTATTGGCGTTGAAGTCTGGGCTTTGGCTCGGCCACTAAAGGGACTTCCAGTCAAGTTTTATTTATGTAGCACATTTGATAACGTGTTGTCACAAAGCAGATTTACAGAAAAGCCATGTCCAAGCCCACAGTGAGCAAGTCAGGAGCGACAAACTCCCTCAGTGCGACGAGGAAGAACCTCGAAAGGAACCGGACTCAAAAAAAGGGGAACCCATCTTCCTCTGGTCCACACCATATAGTAAGCAGAATCTTCAGGAGGGCCAGCTTCATGCAGGAAAAGCACTGGACAGCAGGAGTTCTATGATGGGTAGACTGGTCCAGAATGCAGGCAAACAGGGACAACCTGTCAAGGCAGATGAATCACAGGATGGGCAGTTGTTCCGCCTCAGACCGCACAGGATGGACCGTTGTTAATTCAGTCCTCCAGTGTTGCTTTGGCTGTATGCTTCAGGTTGTTGTCATGTTGAAAGGAGAACTCCCAACTCTTAGTCAGCGCTCTGGAAGAGGTTTTCTTCAAGGATAATCCTGCATTTGGCTGCACTCATCTGTTTCTGATTTCTTACCTTTGTCAGTCCTGCAGCTAACGAGCACCCTTATATCATAATGCTGCCACCACCATGTTTCGCAGTATAGAGCTAGTTGGCCAGGTGGTATTCAGTGCCTGTTTTGCCGGACCAAAGAATCAGACCAGAGAATCTTTTATCTCAGAGCCCTTCAC
Organism: Megaleporinus macrocephalus; assembly: GCA_021613375.1. Lineage (NCBI taxonomy): Eukaryota > Metazoa > Chordata > Actinopteri > Characiformes > Anostomidae > Megaleporinus > Megaleporinus macrocephalus. Next base: position 37,601,480 of record CM038722.1, on the reverse strand, counting down.
AAATTGAGTCTGCCATATGTCTTTCACTCACCCTTGGCTTCCATCTTGCCACTTTGACTCAAGCAGATCCAGTATACTTGTAAAGAAAAATACATTTATTATTGCACTTTATTATGTAATTAAAAGACTGTACTTACCTGTGACATCAGAGGAAGATAGTATGCTATGAAACAACTGGTTATGTATACCTGTGACTGTGTTTCTATTTTAGTATTTGTTCAGATCTACCTGGGGTTGGGTATATATCCCTTTTGGTTTAGTGCAGTAGTGCAGACAAGCTAAGAGGGTTCATAAATGGGGTAGATGGGAGTAATAGAGGGGGGGCTTGGAGACTAGAGAGGATGAACAGTGTTGTGTTTGTCAAGTAAATGGATTTTGGGACTATGTTGTGCTACTGATTGGGTTTAGTTAACCTTACAATCTAACTTCTGGTAGGTAAAATTCCACATAATTCAGCCGACTCTATTCACATAATTCCACATAATTCAGCCGAGCTAAAGTGTATATTTGTTATTTATGGGTTAAATATTGTTGGGTTTTTTTTTTAAATATTGTTGGTGTTTTTTGACACGTGCATGCAATAAAGTTGCACAGACTGAGAAACTTCCTTACCAGACGTGGATGAGTATTTTCCTCCTGATAGCCTATTTAATCTAGATACCCCGGGACCACCCGACCCATATTACCACAGTCGCTATTCCTGTTTTGCTTTATTGGTAGGACTACTGTTTCTGTGTTTTTACTGCTGTTTTTTGGATGATGTGGTTTGACAACCTTCTTTCATGGACTGACCTGATGGTTGTGACCTTGCTATTCCTATGCCGAAGTTCACTGTTACACTTAAACCCTAAATATTATTTTATATGCATATCCTGATATTGTCGCTGTTCCAAGAAAAATAGGTATCTTCAAAATGGCAACTTTACATGAGAAAACTATTTTATAGCATTTCTATTGGTCCGTTCATCGTGAAACTTTAATACACTGTGAAAGGCCGTTGTTGTGTTCAAATGATAGAAAAAAACAGCTTTCCTTCTCACAGACAAATCTTTGGACAGGGTTTGGTTGATGTCCTGACAATGGAGTGTAAAATTGTTGGTCCTTACAGACCCAGGTGTACACTTTTCCAAACTACATAGAATCAATTTAAACTTTGAACAGTTCTAGACACGACTCAGGGATAACTAAAACACAGAGGATGCAGCTGACCACAATTTAGATTGCCACAGCAAAGAATACTCTGAATACCTTTGTAAATAAGAGATTTTTTTAATTGCTCTAAAACATATTTTCTTCAATATTATGGGTAAATATGTGTAGATCTATTGCTAAAAATGTAAAATTGAATCCACATCACCAAAATGCAAGGTTTTTGTACTGCAGACTATTCACTTAGATCTCCAATTTAAACTATCACAATGTATCATGCTTTACATTGATCTGACATAAATGACATTTAAACTAAACGTAGGATATTGACCAGCTTGTGATTGTGATAATGTGTGATTATGGGGAATGTTCAGTCTTGTCCACTAGATGGCAGCAAAGGTCTTCTGGTATAAACCAGTATAGGATCTATAACATATATAACATGACCAAGTCAGTAAGTCAAATAATAAAATAATGGAAAGATACTAGTGGCACATAGAAAGAATATTTTGAACACTGTAAGCTGTTAAATTCTAATTTACCCTGAAGTTTCTTCACATTGGTGTTTGAAGTCTGTTATTAATCTTCATGCATGTTTCACGCAAATTCTTCCTGAGAAGTTCACAACTTTCTTGCGCTCAGAGTAAGAAAAGGAAGTGGGCATGATACAGTGTCTGATTAAGATGCAGTGTAAAGGAGGTGGTGTGCAAGTTTCAGTACCTCTGACTAGTCTGTGAACCTGAACTCAGAATGAAGGCCCTTCTCATCTTCAGCCTCTTCTTGATTCCAGGTAAGGAGATCTTCTACATGATCAGCACTATCAGCAGTGTCTAATGAAGACTTTACTTAGATGGACATTTGTCCTCTTTTAGTAGGTGGAGGAGAATCCAGGAGAGTGACGGGATATTCAGGAGGAGAAGTCCTCATCAAGTGTACATATAAGACTCAACACACATCAAACCAAAAATATCTCTGTAGGGGTTTATGGTCAAACTGTACCGACCAGATCAAGACAGGAGATAAGAATGTGTGGGTAACTTCAGGAAGATTCTCACTGTTTGACAACACCAGCGCTGCAGAGTTCTTGGTGAAGATCGGAAACCTCACTGTAGAAGTTTCTGGAATGTACCACTGTGGAGTAGATATAATTTTCGATTTCGACGTCTACACACTGGTGGAACTGACTGTAGAGGAAAGTGAGTATTGCTCATCACCATTACCTTTTTTACTGTACACAATTCTACAAAGAAATCTTTAATCACTTATTCGGGCTATAGATGTGGGTCAGTTTGTAGGCTCCATTTGGTTTACAGTTGTGAGCCCCAGTTAGGCCACTGCTGGGGGTCCTGCTGGGTTACAGTTGTCTAGGCTACAGGTGTGGGACCTTGGTGGGTTCCCATTGTGGGGGCCAGTTGGGCTGCCATTGAGGGCCCCAGTTAAGCTACAGTTTGGGTCACTGTTGTGGGGCCTAGTTAGTTACATTTGTGGCCCCAGCAGTATTACAGTTATTTCTGTTTTAAAAATGGGGCCAGTGAATTATTGTTCACATGGGCCCCACTTGCAGACAACATTGGCCCCATTAGTGGCCCACATGGGCAACAACACATACAGGGCCTATATGGAGCCCCTGGACAAATCTGTGTGAGCGTGGACTGGTTTGCCTCAGGAGGGACCCAATTGGCAACCCATCCTTAACCAATGTAGGGCCCACATGGACATGTTGGATGGGTTTGTTTATACCGAACAACAAAAATCTGTACATCTGTGGAGTCTGTAGCGTCCATATGCCTGTAAGACGTACGTACACATGAAGGGAAATCAGTTTCTGCACTGCAGTCAGAATTCGGTACGACACCTAGAATGTCTCAAAAGTGCTCCAGTAAAGACTTCAGATGAGAAAGAACCATGTGGTCTTACAAGGCAGAGTAATATTACAAAACTTTGTGGCTTTAAATTATTTTATTTATGTGCCTGCAGCCTAAAAAGGGATGAAAGTACTTTTAGCATCTGGAAAAACTACAAAACTCCGTCGGACAGGGACACGGATAATATTACAGCCTACATTGCAATCCTTCATACATAAAGGCTAAGATTTAGCCTTGTCCAGTCTCTTGCTCGGTCACTCTCTCCTTTTTGTCTTACTCCAACATCATCTTCTGTCTCTTCTTAGCCCCTTCCATTATGTCCATGCTGGGCATACTGAGTTAGGATTTTTGACAGTATAATCTGATTCTGATACTAATCTCTTGCTTTGCAACTGTTGGTATCAACCTGCCTAGGAAATAGACACTACTTTGAAGTATTAGTTCTTCTGCAGACATTTCTTATGCGCAGATATTTAAAATTGAAATCTTCAGACGGGTTGATGTGTATTATAGTTATGAGATCACATCTGCTCCCTTCTGACTAGAGAAAATAAGTTTGTTGAATCTTTTTTGATTTATATGCAGCAACCCAAGCTGGGTCATCACCCACTCCGCCAGCCCACCTGGTTTCATCATCATCATCATCATCATCATCATTATCATCATCTACTGCAGAACATCCTGAACAGAGAGACTCTCCAACAGGTGATTCTCCCTCAGCTCCACTTCACTCCACACCAGCTACACATCTACACCAGCGTTATGAAGATATTAATATCTGTGGTTCTACATGTGTGTGTGTTGCAGGTCTGGCTGTGTTCTCCTCTATCGGTGCTGGGTTAGTCTTGTTAACTGCTGGTCTGATTACGGTGATCTGCTGCAAATTAAAACCCAGAGGTAAAACACTCTACAGAAAATAATTAAAAATGAAATATCTTGTATTATTACATATGTTGATATGCAGTGTATCTGTCAGAACTGCAGTTCCTTACACTCATTATGTTTTTGGGTTGCATTTTAATACTAGTTCATGTAAAAGAAGAGCATAGGGACATCTAGTGGTTAGCAGAAATCATAGCAGTCATAAACTTGAGACTGGATGAAGCACATGGATGTCTTGTTCATTCCATATGTGCATTAAGACACTGTGCATTCATTTAACTCTGCTGAAGATGTCATTCATACATTTGCAGTAGAAAACTAAACTAAAAGAGTCACTGCTCATGTCCTAAACAGCACTACATTTTTGATGTTGCCTGAATTGTTTACCAACAGGTTCAAAAACAAGGACAGTGAAATCTTCTGGAGAGGTAGGCACAAACCTACAAAACAAATATGTTTTTTTACACTTTATGCTATTATTTACCCTTTTTCATTGTTTCAGACTGATGTGAACTTGGAATGTGATCCAGCTTGCATTGCTCTTCAACCTAGAGAAAATGCCTACCAAGAACACACAAACTACCGGGGTCTAAATCCCAAAACCAACCAATCAGATTCAGTCTACCAGGGTTTAAATCCCAAAACTAACCAATCAGATTCAGTTGACCAGAGTCTAAGCCCCAACACCAACCAATCAGATTCAGTTGACCAGAGTCTAAGCCCCGACACCAACCAATCAGATTCAGTTGATCATAGTCTAAACCCTAACACCAACCAGTCTGATTTAGTCGACCAGAGTCTAAACCCCAACACCAACAAATTAGATTCAGTCTACCTGAGTCTAAACCGCAACACCAACCAATCAGATTCAGTCTACGAGAGTCTAAACTCCAAGACCAACCAATCAGATTCAGTCTACGAGAGTCTAAACCCCAACACCAACCAATCAGATTCAGTCTACGAGAGTCTAAACCCCAACACCAACCAATCAGATTCAGTCGACCAGAGTCTAAACCCCAACACCAACCAATCAGAATCAGTCTACTAGAGTACAGTACAAACTACCCTTGATCATAAAGACTACCAGAAACAAGGTTCAGTGCTGATAAATATAAAGAAGAATACTGAGTTAAATACTGCTTATGTGCAATACGTATCAATACATAGCCAGTGCTTATGCGTAGGAAGAATAGTTAGGTGTAGCATAAGTGCAATACTTTTTAATAAATACAGGTGGTTAATTTGTTTCACATTGTTCACTCCTCAACTTTTGGCTTCAGCTTACTGGGCACTCCTGCTTTGAGAAATCCCACCAGATTAATAACTTTGATTTTTTTGACATAGAGTGTGCTGTATTTACATGGCTTTGTTATATATACATAAGAATAAATAAACACAGTTTGATCTTTTCAGATTTGTCATATATTTTCATTCACTTGGGTGTGAAGAGCAATGAGTATAGTTCTCACTAATAATCTACACTTTTCACCTGTTTGACTGCCAGTAACAAGTTCTATAATTTAATTAATTGATTAATTTATTTTGCATCAGGTATCAGATAGTTTTGGTTTGAGCACAAACATTAACCACAGTCGTACTCTCTGGTTACACATTGTCAGGGATTTGCAGACTTGTCATAATATTGATCCACACCAAGACTAGCTTTATATACAGATGAAAGAAATGAAAGAAAGAAGAGTAAAAAGAAAACAGAACATTGCATTGAACTGAGGAAACTTCTAAAGAGCTATTCTGGGGGAGCTGAGCAGATCTGGAATATAACCTGAATGGAATAAGTGACCTGAGCTTACATTAACAAGAGGAACATCACTAAACTCGGCTTGGAGGACCAGATCACTGGCAGGTGTCTTACTGTGTCTCGAGGCTGAGAAGATATAGGTGGTTGGGCCGTGGAGATGTCCCCTGGACGGCTGTGGTGCTGTAGAAGAAGTGGACCCCTGGTGCACCTCAGCCCCGCTAGGTGTCGACTTTCCGTAGCGTAGCTGAGTTGGGGCCGGCTTTTCTGGCGTGCTCGCAGACAGCAGTTCATCTGGCAGGTGCACGTGTTTCACGCAGCTGAAGACCTCTGCTGTGGAGCGCTGGTTCGGCTACAGTCAGCCGAATTGGACTTACAGTGAGCCATTTGATCAACTGGATAAATAAAACGGAGTACAGTTCACCAGAGAGCGCTGAACCGCTAACTAAACAAAACTCAAACTAAACTTAAGTGACGAAACTATGAGACAGTCTCGGCTAACCTCCTTTCTCCATGAGACTCTTGCCCTGTGGAGTTTTCTGGGGGACCTAAGTCTAACCCAAGTCTAACCCAAGTCTAACCTGGCTGGCCTACATCTCTTCTTCTCAGGTCTTATCTCTGCATATCACAACTGGACTCATACTTGAACATACTTGTTTCTCTCCTGAAAACTTCTTCTGAAAACTTTTTTTTGACTGGGCTTTGCGCCCTCCTCTATCTCCAGGCCCAGGCCCGTCCCTCGAGGGCGGGGCCTAGACACAGAAAGGTTGGTTCTGTCTTGGTTTGGTTTGAACGTTACTCATGCTGCTTGGCGGAAACTATTTATAGGTCCTCTCACACAATGTCATCTTACCCTTTTGAATGACCAAATTAAAGAAATTATCAAATTAAAGGGATTTGCAGACAGAACATTGTAGATTTTATAACATCAAACAGCTACTATAACTCAAACTACAAGAACATAAAATAAACACATTCAGAGATCCCCAGTTAAAACAAAGAAGGTGGTTACAGATCTCAGGGAAACTTCAGTAAGCTTTCTAACATCTAGTAAACTCAGAGATCCCATCCTCTAGACTAAGCTACACAAGAAAATAATACAGAGTATCACATTAATTATCAGATAAAGTAAAGAACTAACATCCAACAAACTAGTTCATCTAAACGGATTTTAGTGGATCAGAACATGTTAACCCCTGTTCTTGGACGCTGTCCTGGATAAACGTGACCTGGGTGATTTAGTTAACAAAGGAAGCTGCAAATGCTTTAGCTGCAAATGCTTATGTAGCAAAAGCAGGGTAGCCTAATACATTTGAATGTTAAGTGCTATTAGAAAGGAAAGAAATATCCTATACATACTCTAGGTATGGATTCATATAGAATTCTTATTCTATATTTCTAAGATCAATAAAATTACAAACTTCAAATACACTGTTAAATTCCAACAATCCTACTGCTAGAATGAAAACCTAAAAGGAAAAGTCCATAAAGCACATCCTTCAAAAGGTTAATCTCATTTAAAGAACTAGCTTGAAAATCTTCAAAAAGCAAACATTTAGATGGAGAATTGGAATGGATGACCTAACAGAATAGATAACATATTTAACACATTTAAACACACAAATGGAGAAACAATTGTCCTACAGTCCAAATGATAAAGTCTCTAAGTCTGTCTTTGTCACTTCATCAGGAGACAGCCTGCGTGTCCTTCCAGGGCGAGGGCAGGGGGGCTTCCTGTCACATCTTGAGAAACATCCGTTTGTATTGAGCAATATGAGAGGGGGTTGTGTGTGTCAACTGGTAAAAAAATAAAGGTCCTGAACGTTTTAAAGACTTTTTCTAAAATAAGAACCATGTAGGAATCTTATTTTTTTTGTGTAAGCATCCCTTTATGATGTTTCGTCCCCCACATATAGAGGGTTAGTATATAGACATGCAAGGTATATAGAAGTAGCATATGGACATGCAAGGGGGATGGATGGAATAGACACCACAACACAACAGTAGCTGAATTGCAATTCAATGCCTTCTTTTACTGATCTGCTGCAAATATGTACAGTACAGACCAAAAGACAGTACAAAATTCAAGATACTAGATGGTGCTGTATAACAGACAATATAGACATACATAACAATCTGAACCCATAATGTCTAATTCTGTCAGCTAAAAATACAGGTGCAAGTCAACAGTTAAGATTCAGACTTACGGTGAATACATGAACACTGTCTTTGACTTTATTGAACCAGCTAAAGTAATGATGGACTAGGGATGATAACGAAGAAAAGAAATTAACAGAACAGCTGACCAGCCTAACCAGAGCTAACACTAAGAAAAGGTACCGTTGGTGGAACCCGCCCCTTACCTGGTGTTTCTAAAAGTCACTACTGTGTGTACGTGTGTGTATAGGACCTGACTGGTCCAACAACACCTGTAGTAAAGATTCTGACATTCACTAATGCTTTCTTATTTAAGAGCTTTTCTTTGGTAAGAACAGAATCTACACACACTCAAGAGCACGAAAGTTCTGCGCTTTAATGAAACAACATTACGATCTTTCTTAGGAACAAATTTAGGAATAAACGTATCTGTAGAAAGTCCAAATGATTTTAAGCGTATAAAAAATAAAAAGAATTACCCACCAGAAGCCAAAATACCAGTTTGGTATGTGTGCAGCACACCAAGCTACTACTGAACACCTGAGGATGTTTAACATGTAAAGGTTTTAGTAGCACCATTAATGTTTACAGTACATTAAGATTTCTGTATCTTCAGTCAGATTTGTATGGAATCTAGAATCTAGTGCTCATTCATTTTTTAAAACTCTCGCAGTTACACAGGGTGTGCTCTAGATGGCAGTAGAGAATCAGTGACATTAGTATGCATATTCAACAGTGGAATAAAACCTATCGGCTCACTAACAGAGCTAAGTGCCTGCAGCTGGAAATGCAACTCCACTAATAGACTAAAGAACAAGTTAAAGTGTTGTACACACCGTGGTGTAGATGGAAGTATGTTTTGGGGTAAAAAAGGTGGGAAGAAAAACTAATAGACACAATTTCCAGGCACGCCATGTACCATACCATGTATCTTAACATCAGATTAAAGCCTAAACTGTGCAGTCATTACCCTTCACATTTTAGCGTTTCTGTCGTATATTCATATATAACAATAGTAAGACTGTGTACTCGGTGCTCAAGACTGACTTATTAACACAGCTTAACTAGTTAAACACAGTTCAAAGCCTCCGTTTACTGCACCACGTTTCTTTGAAAGCATATTAAAGCGACTTTAATCATGTTTCTTGTTTTCAGTTCTCACTTTTTTTGGGGGGTCAGTAGAGGAAGTGGCCTTGGTTATATTTAAGTAGTAGTGCAGTCACAGAGTCAGCCCGGTTTAGAGACTCTGATATCTGACTTGGTGTCAGTCTGTGAACCTGAACTCAGAATGAAGGTACTACTGATCTTCAGTCTCTTCCTGATTCCAGGTAAGGAGATTAACTTCTTCATAATCAGCACAATCAGCAGTGTTTAATAAAGATTACTCAGATTGTTCTCTTTTAGTAGGTGGTGGAGAATCCAAGAGAGTGACAGAATATTCAGGAGGACAAGTCCTCATCAAGTGTACATACAAAACACTATACACTTTAAGCCCAAAATATTTTTGTAGGGGGTTATGGTCAAACTGTGCTTATCAGATCAGGGCAGAAGATAAGAATGAGTGGGTAACTTCAGGAAGATTCTCACTGTTTGATAACACCAGCGCTGCAGAGTTCTGGGTGAAGATCGGAAACCTCACTGTAGAAGATTCTGGAACATACCAGTGTGGAGTAGATGTATTTTTGGACTTTGACATCTACACATCGGTGGAACTGACCGTAGAGGAAAGTGAGTATCTCTGGCTACCTTTACCTTTATTATTGTACACAATTCCACAAAGAAATGTTATAGATGTTACCCAAAAAGGATATTGATTTAATTTCTGATGGTACCAAACTGAAACTAGAATTCATTCTCAGCCAGTATGGGCAGAAGTGCTGAATAAACATATCAGACAGGAAATAAGTAATAAACCTATCCTGAATTAGCACTCCCTCACGCTGTGTGAAGCCATGTTGTTAGTGTATTTCTTCCTTTTATGGAAAATAAAACATAGTCTGGGGACTGTACAACCAACAGAACAGCCAGTTCAACTTCTTCTTTAATACTGTGTCTCCATCACAACACTACTGGCATGTCCTCTACTTTGATTCCTACTGCAACTCGTCAAACCTCTGGTTCCCAGTCAGTTCCACATGTACTGTTACATGTTGCCTCTTTTTTACTTCTTTATTTAACATCGACATGAATGTCCAAAACTAAAAAACAAACAAACAGCTGTTGCAGTTTTATCTGGGCTGTAGGTGATTTATGTGGGCTTATAGTGGCCTTTTGATTGGAGACACATAGACCCCACTTGGGTTATGACTTTGTTCCCATTGTTAAGCAACAGTTTGGGTCACTGCTGTGGGGCCCAGTAAGATACATTTGTGGTCCCAGCAGATTTACAGTTATTTCTGTTTTGACTGTGGGGCCAGTGGATGATTGTTTACACGGGCCCCCCTTGCAGCCCAGATTGGCCCATATGGGCAACAACACACACAGGGCCCAAATTTAGCCCCGGAAAAATCTTTTTGAGCGCCAACTGGGTTACCTAAAGGTGACGCAATTGACAGCCCATTTTAACCCATGTGGGGCCCACATGGACATGCTGGATGGGTTGTTTAGACCCCACAACATAAATCACAAGTGTAGTCTGTAGCGTCCATATGCCTGTAAGACTTACGTACACATGAAGGGGAATCAGATTCTGCACTGCAGTCAGAATTCGGTACAACACCTAGACTGTGCAGCGCACTGTCCACAACAGCCTACACTGCAATCTCAAGATTGACATTAGCCGGCCCATTGGGAATCCTCCCGAATCTCCCGATTAGCCACTCCGGGCCTGTTCATAAATAAAAGCAAGAGATTTAGCCTCGTCCGCTGTCTTGCTTGGTCACTCTCTTTTTTTTCTTCCTCGGACATCATCCCAGCTACTTCTCAGCCCCTTCCATGACATCCATGCCGGGAATACTGAGCTAGCTTAAGGCCCACAGTTGTTGAAGTGGTGCCGTAAAGTGATATATAGTTCTCGTCAGGGGTTTCGTGCCACCTCCTCCAAAGTTAAGTAGCGGGCGTCCCACAGTCTGAGAGGGAATGCCAGTACTCCTCATTATAAAGCAAAGCACAATCAAAATGATTCTGTAGCTGCGTAGACAATGAGTATATATGAAACAGGCTTTACGCTTGCGATGGTACTCTCGACTGGAGAGCTGCATGGAAATGGGAGTAGAAATATAGGGACAAAATTTCATATCCCGAAGAGAATGGAAGTAAATTTGAGCTTATTCTTGTCGGAAGAGTGATTATATGAGTGTTATTGGTCCTACGAGGAAAGTTCGTCATTTTGCTGCCCAACTATGCCCAATCTGGAAACAGTAAAGCATCACCAACAGAGCAGCACTGGCTTGTGCAGTGGGGCATAAAGTGCCTTACCCAAGGGCACAACCAGGTAAACCTAGTCAGTTGAGGGATTTGATCCCGTAACCTTCTGGTTATAGACTTACTTATCCTACAATAATATCCTAATAATAATTTCCTAGGCCAGCAACAAAAGAGCATTTTAGCAATTCCGGCCAATTCATTTATTATACTTAATCCGTGATTGGTTTTTTTTGACAGTACAATCTGATTCTTATAAAAATCTCTTGCTTTGCAACTGTTGGTATCAACCAGCCTAGGAAACAACCACTACTTTAAAGTATTAATCCTTTTGCAGACATTTCTCATGTGCAGATATTTGAAATTTAAATCTTCAGACAGGTTGATGTGTATTATAGTAATGAGATCACATCTGCTCCTTTCTGACTAGAGAAAGTAAATTTGTTGACTTGTATTTATATGCAGCAACCCAAGCTGGGTCATCACCCACTCAGCCAGCCCACCTGGGTTCATCATCATTACCAACAGGTGATTCTCCCTCAGTTCCACTTCACTCCACAGCAACATCTACACCAGCGTTATGAAGATATTAATATCTGTGGTTCTACATGTGTGTGTGTTGCAGGTCTGGCTGTGTTCTCCTCTATCGGTGCTGGGTTAGTCTTGTTAACTGCTGGTCTGATTACGGTGATCTGCTGCAAATTAAAAGCCAAAAGTAAAACACTCTGCAGAAAATAATTTAAAATAAAATATCTTGTATTATTACACATGTTAATATGCAGTGTATCTGTCAGAACTGCAGTTCCTTACACTCATTATGTTTTTTGGGTTGCATTTTAATACTAGTTCATGTTAAAGAAGAGCATAGGGACATCTAGTGGTTAGCAGAAATCATAGCAGTCATAAACTTGAGACTGGATGAAGCACATGGATGTCTTGTTCATTCCATATGTGCATTAAGACACTGTGCATTCATTTAACTCTGCTGAAGATGTCATTCATACATTTGCAGTAGAAAACTAAACTAAAAGAGTCACTGCTCATGTCCTAAACAGCACTACATTTTTGATGTTGCCTGAATTGTTTACCAACAGGTTCAAAAACAAGGACAGTGAAATCTTCTGGAGAGGTAGGCACAAACCTACAAAACAAATATGTTTTTTTTACACTTTATGCTATTATTTACCCTTTTTCATTGTTTCAGACTGATGGGAACTCGAAATGTGATCCAGCTTGCATTGCTCTTCAACCTAGAGAAAATGCCTACCAACAACACGCAAACTACCGGGGTCTAAATCCCAAAACCAACCAATCAGATTCAGTCTACCAGGGTTTAAATCCCAAAACTAACCAATCAGATTCAGTCTACCAGAGGCTAAACCCCAACACCAACCAATCAGATTCCATCTACCAGAGTCTAAACCCCAACACCTACCAATCAGATTCAGTCTACCAAAGTCTAAACCCCAACACCAACCAATCAGATTCTGTATACCAGAGTCTAAACCCCAACACCAACCAATCACAATCAGCCTACTAGAGTACATATCCTAGTTAGTATAAGTAGGCTACAGTCCAAACTACCGTTTATCTTAAAGCGGACTCACACTAGGCCTGATTTGCTCGTTCCGTGCTGGAGTCCGGTTATCCCCCCTCCTCACTCCCCCGCTGGCCTACACTCACACTGCCTTTATCAATCCGCACCCGAGCACGCTTACATCATCACAAAGCGCACTCGCACAACACGATGGAGTTAATGATTGTTTAACATGACCGTCGCATCACTGACGTCATGTTTGAGTTCCAGCAAAATGAACCAATCAAACAAGGCTTCAAGCGGGCCCGGATCACAGAGCCTACTGTGAGTACACCCTTAAAGACTGCCAGAAACAAGGGTGCTAATACCTATAAAACAATACTGAGTTAAATAAATAAATCTTAGGTGCAATACTTATCAATACCTAGCCATAAATAGTTAGGCTATACATAAATAGTAAGTGCAATACATTGCTTTTCAATATATATCTAGACTAGGACTAGAGGAACATGGAGCTGGATTATAGAGGGAATCCAGAGAATTCTTTGTGCATTAACACATTCATCACATTGTTCGCTCCTCAACTTTTGGCTCCAGCTTACTGGGAACTCCTGCTTTGAGAAATACCTCTAGATTAATAACTTTGCTTTTTTGACGTAGCTGAAAATCTAAGTGAGTGTTCTGTATTTACATGGCTTTGTTATATATACAAAAGAATAAATAAACAGGTTTTGATCTTTCCAGATTTGTCGTATGTTTCATTCACTCGGGTGTGAAGAGCAATCTACTCTCATAAGCTACACTTCATATCTGTTTGACTGCCAGTAACAAGTTATCCTCTAGATGGCAGTACAATCTTGAAAATAAAGATTCCAACAAGGGTTCTTTGGTGCCAGGCCTGAAATAAGAACCATGTAGGAAACATTGTTTTCTTCCATGACAAGGATTGAAGTTTGCACCAATGGTCACCAGTCATTCTTAAAGGCTAAGCTAATATGAAAATGTCAAAGACAGCGTAATTTGAGATCCTAACTTGTGATTGTTAAATTTTTTTTTTTACAAATTCAAGAAATATGGCTTAAAAGACTGTTTAGCTCCGCCCACTGTTCAGAAACTGCTGTAGACGTTATGCATATGACGTAGATGGTGGACAACAACGCTAGAAGATGCACTTGTGGTAATACACAATGACAGAAAGATGTTGATGTTTCTGGCTGCAGTAATTTGATGTACAGTGGACCCCCTGAGCTCAAACGACCCAAAGAGCCCCAAATATCCAGAAAGTGGTCTAAACCTGTCAACTTTAAATGGGCACATTGGAAAAGACCGTCCTCTCACTCCATCATCTTCACGCCTGAAGATTATTACAAGTATGGGACGTAGGCTTACACGACGACTGGATCTTAAGTCTGACGCTGTTCCAACAGTACGGGCGTGTAAGGAAACCAGCGAGAGGAGTTCAAGAGCCTCCGTGTCTGTGGAGGTTTTCAAAGCAAAATTATTATTTATTTTGAGTCATTTTTATATATTTTCTGTAGCTAAAACAATGTGAAATCACCAGGGGTGTCCATCAGTGGTCCTGAGTCTTTAAGAAAAAAATTCTGCCACTCAACAAAGTTTTCTTATTTAAAATTTGTTCTTATGTAATATAAACACACAAAATCCAAACACACTGAAGAGCAGAGGTGTGGAAAGATCTGCACTTTAAGAAATCATCATAAATTCATTCTTATGATCTTTCTTAGGAACAAATTTAAGAATACACTTGTCTATAGTGCTAAATGAATCCAAATGATTTTAAGCATATAAAAAAAACAAAACAAATGAACCACCAGAAGCCTAAATAGCAGGTTGGTATGTGCACAGCACACCGAGCTGTTACTGAACACTTGGGAATGTTGAACATGTAAAGGTTTTCCTCAAAAGCAGCACCATGAATGTTTACAGTCCATCAAGATTCCTGTAACTTCAGTCACATTTGTATGGAATCTAGAATCTAGTGTTCATTCATTTTTAACACTCTTCTGCAGTTACACAGGGTGTGCTCTAGATGGCAGTAGAGGCCTTGTTACACTAACTTGTCCAGACTCAATGACATAAGTATTCATATTCAGCACTGGAGTACAACATATCTGCTCACTAACAGAGCTAATTTGAAGTGCCTGCAGCTGGAAAAGCAACTCAAACTCATGAACTAATGAACAAATTAAGGTGCTGTGCACACCATCGTGTAGGTGGAAGTATGTTTTTGGGTAAAAAAAAAAAAAAAAAGGTGGGAACAAAAAAGATTTCCAGACACACTATGTACCATGATGTCTTAACATCAGGTTAAAGCCTATTGGCTGACAGCTGTGCAGTCATTACCTACACATTCTAGCGTTTCTGTCCTATATTCATATATAACAATAGCAAAACTGTGTACTCTGTGCTAATAAGTCTGACTAATTAACACAGCTTGTTAAACACAGTTACTGCACCACATTTCTTTGAAAGCATATTAAAGCAAGTTTAATTATGTTTCTGGTTTTCAGTTCTCGCTTCTTTTGGGGGTCAGTAGAGGAAGTGGCCTTGGTTATATTTAAGTAGTAGTGCAGTCACAGAGTCAGCCCGCTTTAGAGTCGAGAGATTTAAGGACATCTGATATCTTAGTTGGTGTTGGAGTCTGTGAACCTGAACTCAGAATGAAGCTGCTCCTGATCTTCAACCTTGTCCTGATTGCAGGTAAGGAGATGATCTTCTACATGATCAGCACTATCAGCAGTGTCTAATGAAAACTTTATTTAGATGGACGTTTGTCCTCTTTTAGTAGATGGAGGAGAATCCAGGACAGTGATTGGATATTCAGGAGGAGGAGTCCTCATCAAGTGTAGATATGATACAGGATACACATCAAACCCCAAATATCTCTGCCTGAGTCCATGGCCCTGTCTGACGAAGCCAATTTGGACAGACGTTAAGAATAAGTGGGAAACTTCTGAAAGATTCTCACTGTTTGATGACATCAGCGCTACAGAGTTCTGGGTGATGATCAGAGAACTCACTGTAGAAGATTCTAGAACGTACCAGTGTGCAGTAGATAAAACCATGGCCATTGACGTCTACACACCAGTGGAACTGACCGTACAAGAAGGTGAGTATCTCCCACCACTGCACCTGTTCATTATACTAAACCAACAGCATCACTAACATCAGTTAGAGTGACAGTCAATGAGAGTGAAGCCATGAAAGATCAAACAGCAGGAACGTCAGGGAATTGTGTTGTACAAAGCATTAATATGAGGTTCAGAGACTCATTTGACCACAAATACAACAGATGTTTAGGAAATAAGAAGACATTGACCTCGCTCATTGTAGTTCCCTCTCATGTTGTTTGCATGTCTCTAGAACTGAGTGGCTATGAACTGACATGTTTTAGCCGCTTTCTGAAAAAAAAGGAAGTCAACTATTTATATAAGCCTGCACTGGGTGGTCTGAATGTACATTCAATGAAAGGGTGTGGCCTCTCCTGAAAGGACATGCAGAGCTAGGAACCGAAATGTAGAGCAAATTTGAGGAACAATACAGACTTAACCACAAAGCATTTCTTTAACGGTGGCATGTTTTAGATTCTCAATTCTGTTTTCTGATTAACTGCAGTTTAACCAGTTGTGGGCCTCAGTTAGGCTACTGCGGGGGCCCCAGCTTGGTTACAGTTATGGGACCCAGTTCGTTTACTGTTGTGGGACCCAAAGGCCTAGTTGGGTAGCAATTGTGGGCCCAATTTAAGATACAGTTGTGAGCACCATTGATGTCACTGTCGTGGGGACCAGTTACGCTACATTTGTGGTGCCAGTAGGGTTACAGTTATTTCTGTATTAACTCTGGGGCCCAGATTGGCCCAAAAAACACACACAGGGCCCATTTGGAGCCAATGGACAAATCTTTTTAGGATGCCTGAAGGAAACTTAATTAGCAGTTCATCTTCAACCTATGTGGGGCTATGTGAGTTATATTGTATATTGTTTTTGTATGATTGTTTATGATTGACAGATCTGTCCTATGAGAAGGGCTTCAGTGTACATGGTCATGTAGGCGGAGGTGTGAACATCAG
Source organism: Megaleporinus macrocephalus (assembly GCA_021613375.1). Classification (NCBI taxonomy): domain Eukaryota; kingdom Metazoa; phylum Chordata; class Actinopteri; order Characiformes; family Anostomidae; genus Megaleporinus; species Megaleporinus macrocephalus. Next base: position 37,584,681 of record CM038722.1, on the reverse strand, counting down.
CTGCAAATACCCACAATCCCTCAGCAGTGAACCCAAGTTTCTCTGTAGGAAAGTGGACACTGCTGACTGTAGTTATACAACATCAGTTACAGAAAGTAGAAAATGGATAAACGAGGGAAACATTTGTCTACATGATGATGGAGAGCACATCTTCACTGTAAGCATCAACAATCTGACTGATGGAGACTCTGGAGAATACTGGTGTGGAGCTGAATCAGACTGGACATCTGATCATGGATACAAGGTTTATATCACACAGATCAACCTCAGAGTGACCGGTGAGTAGATTTGGTTTGAAGTATTATGCATACATCTTGTCAGCGATCCCACAGTCTGGTAAAGGTCAGCGTGTTCTTTAAAGGTAACCGATACCACATTGTTTATCTGTACAATATGAGATTCGTACCTCAGTGAGGAAGTGAAGAACTGTGGTGTTTTATTCAGTAGTCAAAGTAAACATTACTGTCTTGATCTTCATGTTTAATTGGATGTTTGCAAGCAGATTTGGCACTTTCAGCATTTACCTACTCGATGAATACTGATTTTTATACCTGTCCTCTTATTAATTTTCATAATTTGGTAAACGTAATGACCCATCCCACAATTTGAACATACTGGATGGACACTTAATTTTTAGTCTGAAGTGGCTCTGACTGTCACCAAAGATGTTAGCAAGGCTGTTACTGTTGTCTATCCAATTTGGTGCACTACCACTGAACATTACAGTCATCCAGATTTGTGCCCCAACACAGATACAGGTAATGAAGAAATCCAAATTATTTCATAAATAAACTCTGAAACCGACAAGACCTTCAAACAAGACAGTCTGCTGGTGATTAGAGACAGGAGTTGCAAGGTCGGAAGCATGAATAAGGGAAATGCAGTTGGACAACGTGGCATAACACAGGCATGTGGCAGCAGAACCGCTGGTCTGCTAACTACAATGAGTTCTAAACAACCAAAGCAATGTTTACACAACCTGACATAAAATAGAGTCCACAGAAGCCAAATAGACCACATTCTTTTCACAAAGCGATAGAAGAGACCCTTTTTAATTGCAAACACATGGGCTACTAAAGTGTAAGTTCCAGATCAATCACAAATCATTTAATCCATCAGATTCCCAAATTATGTCCTGGAACACATACAACCAGTCTTCAAGGAAAAGCAAGAAAAGAATGGAATGAAAGGAAAACAAAAATAGATTATCAGAGAAGAATCAGAGAAAATACCTGAAAAAGTAAGAGAAATCAAATTAGATGTTTGATGGTATAGTAAAGAAAGCATAAAAGCAGAGGGAAACCAAAACCAAGAAGGACCCAGAACTTCTAGGAGTACCAAACCATGAATTCCAGACAGCTACCAGGAAGGACAATGAACAATACTACAACAACATCCGTGACGATACTGAAAAGAGAAAGATTGTTTTTCTGAAGATACATGAGACTAGAAATAAATATGCAGAGAAGAACCTTTAGTGATCTAGTCAGACTGACCCTGAAAGTTTTGCCCAAGAAGAAAGCCACATTGCATCAGAAATGTTTCAGGATTACGACAACAGTAATCCCTTCAATCTGGGAAAACTGGGCAGATGGGAACAGGTCAGCTTATATCCCTATAATAAGAATTGGAGACAAGAAGGAATGTGACAATTATCGCTTAGTTTCCCCTTATGTCATATGACAATAAGGCCATGCTTAGGATTATTTAACACAGACTAGAGCCTTACATTGAAAGAGAACAGCCTAATGTGCAAGCATGTTTCAGGAAACTGTGTGGACCACATAAAATTATGAACCATTCTCAGGAAAATGGGAATATCAGAGAATCGTATGCTTCTAAAAAGCAATCAACTGATCAACAAGCCACAGTCAGGATGGAAAATGGACAAACAGATGATTCCACATTGGCAATGGAGCTAGACAAGGCTGTCCATTACTGTTTTGCTTGTAGAGCATACAATGAGAGAAGCAGAAATGGAGAAAGACAATTCAGGATTGAGGACGGGCGGAAAACACAACAACAACTTTGCATATACAGATGACAACACTCATAGCAGACTCTGGCTCTTATAAACTGAAGGCTTTTATAAAGAAGGTTAAAGAACAGAGTGAAAAGATGGGTCTTCAGCTTAGCAAGAAGAATACAACACTCAAGAATTACAACGTAGAGCTTGAAAAAATCTTCAAATGCAATGATTTGCTCAGGCTGTGTTCGTCTCTGAAGGAGAATGAGTTGAATAATTGAATGAAACTATATATGCAGGATTGAAGCATCACCACGAGTTCTCCATATTCAAACCCGACCGGTGTCAGATCCCAAACAGAACCTGGATTCGTCCCTGAAAGTGATGCAGTTCCAGTCCATAATGGTCCAGGAAACTGTGGGAGCTACTTGTGCTTATCGACAGATCAAACTATCCTCTTTACTGGTGGTCAGTCTGGGTGGTCCGAAGCCTATTCTCTGTGTGTGTGTGCCCTCACGTAACCACTGATCCCAACATCTCCTAACTGCTTGATCAAAATGGCCTAAATGGCAGGCAATTTGGTGAAATGACCATCCTGTTTCTCTCAGTCCAATAGCGTTCCTTCCAAAGTCCTTTGAGAGTCTTTTTATAGGGCAGCAAGAGTCCCACAGTTCTATCTGAGTACATTACTTTTTATCAATGAATGTAGGTAACCTTGAACTTTGGTGTTAGTTAAGTCTAGTTAAGAAACTTGGTTGCCAAAGAAATCAAACAAATGGATCCTGTTCTAAATCAAGCATCATCTGTCACTGTAAGCCAAGATAACCAAACTGAAGCTCATTATAGTAAATCTTATTTATAGTAAAAAATATAGTAAATCTTTAAAAAAAGACATGTACGGAAGAGCTGGATACAATGTAAAATATCATGAACTAGCCATTCAGAAGCCTGAAGACCCAAGCAAAAGACAGAACATCCTGAAGTAACACTATCCATATGGTCCCCAAGAGTCAAAACATGACCTCATGACACTAATAGTAGTAGCTTCATTCTTAAAGGGTTTCAGAGCTGTGCCTTTTAACATTGTTGTATCAGAGTTTAATTAATTTTGATAGATTAATATAGTCACTTGTCTTTCTTCAACATACTGCTGTTACAACTTTTGCAGTGAGTATTTTTACCTCTGCTTGTTCCAGCGTGAAAGAGTCATACCAGTCACATGTCACAAGTTAATTTTAACCACCCTATCTAACCACAAACCTATTTCTTGCCAGTGACACTTGAATGCATGTTAGACAGTATTCACAATAATCATACTGATCAGTATCAGTAGTGCAACACTACAAAAATGTTACATTTGTGCATGCATTTGAATATTTAAGCTTTGAATGTTTTTATCATTATCAGAACAAGAACCTGCAGCAACTACACCATCATCTTCATCACCATCAGCAAGTACAATTCCACTGAGCACAAGAGCAACCACACCTTCAACATCTACAATCACTGGAAAAGTCACACTGGAGACAAGTTCCTCAAAAGGTACAACAGGTACATATCCTGCCTTATGTTTATCAGTCTGCATGCAGCTTATCTACCCAACTCAGCACAGTCATTTCCTTTGAATGTTTTTTGCACAGTTGTGGGAACATATTATTTTACTGACATCAAACCCAACCACATCCTTAATGTCTGAAACCACACCATCAGCTTTGGTTTAACACACAATGCACTGTGCACGCAAAGTCCATCTACTCAAGTACTCTTAGCTTTCAGATGATGAGATTCTCTAATTACGCTTCTGTTTCTCCAACACCAGCATTTCCAGCTTCTACTGTGATCACTGTTGTGTCTGTGGTTCTGGTGCTGTTTCTGATTGGACTCTTTATTTTCACCGTACGAAGAAGACTCAGACCTCAAGGTACCAGCACATAATAAAATTACCAGAAAGCTACACCATGATAGGATGTTTCATAGAAACAGGTTCTGCATTATTACATCGGACTGATCATCACTGATCACATTCTTGTAGAACAGCTATTAGAGCTTATATCAGAGTTTCATCAATGCAAACATAAAGTGGATTATGAGTGATGGACAGGTGCTGCCCTCTGTTGGCTATAACAGAGCATACATGAGGAGAGCTGGTGTAAGAGCAGAGTGAGCACATGCTCAGGTCTCCCTCAGAGGTCACCTGTTTAAGCTGTTTTATATCTATTAAAATTAAAAAAGATAATTATTCGTTTCTAATTGTTTTACTCTGATGGGATTCTTTCTCCTCAGACCCTGCACTAATCCAACCTGGCTCCTCAAACGACCCAGGGGTGAGTCATGGCTTCAAATCACCACCATATGTTTACCAATGATTCCTCATTAACTGACACATAGGTCTGTAAATGATTGCAAGCATTAACAGTAAGGGAGCTGGTCTGTCTGTTTCTTTAAATGATAATGAGCCACAGCTGACTCCGCCCCTCCTCCACAGGGGCGTGTCCTAACAGCAGTACACATTCTCTCATTTTACTCTCACCTGACTTACCTGTAAGTTCATCTCAAAGACTCTCAAAGACTGCTAAACTAACAAATTAACAGCATTAACGTTACTGTGAATCCTGCTGGACCAATAATGTCTAGCACTATCTAGAACATTACCTCTCTGTTAATATATTACCTGGGCTGTTAGCGTTAGCTAGTGCTAAACACCAAGAACTATCTAGAACATTACATTTCTGTTAATATGTTGCCTCGGCTGTTAGTGTTAGCTAGTGCTGAATGCGAAGAGCTAGCTAGAACATTAAATCTCTAATAATATATTACCTCAGCTGTTAGCATTAGCTAGTATTGGATGTCAAGAATTATATAGAACATTACATCTCTGTCAATATGTTACCTCAGCTGTGTATCAGCTAGTGCTAAATACCAAGAACTATCTAGAAAATTATATCTCTGTTAATGTTACCACAGCTGTTAGCATTAGCTAGTGCTAAACAGCAAAAACTATCTAGAACATTACATCTCTGTGATATATGGGCTAAATGCCAAGAACATTACATTTCATTTATATATTAATTCAGCCGCAGGTGGTCATAAAATGCTGATATGACTTCATCTATCTGAATTAATTGCTATTCTTTGTGAACCCACAAGTGGTTCCTATTTTAGCCATAAAAGCCCACAGGGTGGTCCAGTGCATGTTGCTGGATTGGAGAAGAAATGTGGAAGCTCTGGGGGTCCTGACAGCTGACTGTAAATGTTACACTATCAGTACTAACAGATTATATATTTATAATCTCTACTTTCAGGTTCCCTTTGTTATCTATGACAACATTAAAGACTCGGACGTTGGAGTTTCCCTGGTCCACCTGTCTGCCGGTCATCCTAGAAACCCCGTAGATCCTTCTGAGTGTGTTTATAACAATGTTCAAATACCCACAAGCCCCTGTGATGTTTCAGATCCCATTTATTCTAATATTTAGTTAGCATCAAACTCTACTCCACATGTCCAGGAGCGAAACAAGGCTCTCGGAGTAATTCAGGACTTCTGATTGGCCTATTTGATAATGAGGTTTATATACCATGTTGTTCAAAAGTTTGTGTACTCTTCTTGTGCTTTGGATTTTTTTAAATTTCTACACACGTGACTTAAAAACATGATCTTCAGTTAAATCATAATAAGAGAACTTGGTCAATCAAATAACACATACAGTTGTATATCGTTGCTGTCCAAAGTATCTCCAAAATGACTACTTGTCACGCGCTGCCCTGTCGCCTGTTTATTTACCTCCTGTCTTTCCCCATGTGCTTAACATAATCACCCCAAGATGTGTTATTACACTGCACAGATCTGATTAAATCATCAAAGATAAGTTCAATCAAACTCTTCAAAACTGTTATTATTTATGTATTGCAGGTTAATCTGTTACCATTATTGCACAATTTTATTACTGACTTCTTACCACTACAATTACTAACATATTATTTATTAATGACTTTCATGTCATTTTTAGGTTAGTACTAAAATACTTTTGTTGTTGTAATAGTAAATTATTACCATATCAGAATCTAATTACTACTGATATTATTATAATTATTAAAAATAATAGTAACTGAAGTGGCAACTAGTTGGTGAGAGAAATAAAAATGAATTGATACAGAAATGTGTGTAATATATATTATATTTATTTACATTATACATTATATACATTATATATTATAGTGTCCAGCCCTTACAACATCTACATAATCAACATAATCACCGCAATGACTAAATCCTCAAAAATAAGTGCAATCATGGACAAAACTCTTTAAAGCTATCTTTAAACCAACATGTTCTTATTTTTATCTTAACTTATTATTTACGAACTGTTATTATCTATATATTGTTGGTTAATGCAAATTGTTACCATTATTGTACCATTTTATTACTGACTTCTTACCACTACAATTATTAACTTATTATTTAATATTGGCTTTTTAGGGGTTAATATTAAAAGTACTTTTGTTCTTATAATAGTAACTTGTTATAATATCATAACCTAATTACTACTGATCTGTGAAGTAATGTGCAAATCTTTCCTTTGTTTGAATTGATGATAAGTGGGGATCTATTTCTGTTTTATAGTTTGTTCAAAAATGCATCAATTTCTTAAAATGAAACTAGATTATTATTTTTAGAATTTTGAGAGCATGTAAGTTATTTTTATAATGTACTTTGGAGGATTTTTATATAATAATTAAAGACTTAAATATATTGGTATATTTTTACATATGTTGTGCTGTATTGTTGTACATTATATTTAGTGAATGAATGGCCCTAGAGAAATGCTCCAAAATAGCTTACATTGACTTACATTTAAAGTAAAAAACAGTTTTCATCTTCTTCCGTACAGCTGCCATTTGGGGGATATTTATTTTTCTTTGGACAGCGACAGCATATTAATTTTATGTAAATGATATTATTTTACCTTTGCTTTAATACATTCTAATCAGCTGTTTCATGCATTAGTGTGTGACTATATTGATCATAAAAAAATCATACAAAATTGTACAATATTCTCTAAAGTGGTAAATAAAAACATGTTTCAGTTATCATTGCCTTTTCTGTTCATTTCTTCATCTCTTCTTGTGTGTATGGATTTTATATTACACGTCTTATTGACGTATGTTAGTATTGTACATGTGGTGATCGTATTTCCAGTTTAGTGCAAAACCTTATGTTTCCAGCGTTCTGTTCACCACAATTCTATTATTAATACAGATTATTACTCACTCATGCACTTCCCTCTTTAGCCACTAGATGGTAGAAGATGCTGAACTCAGGACATAAACCTGGTTAGTGTTAAATTCAGCTTAGTAAGATACATCAGTCGGTCAAAATGAATCAAAGTAAAAGATCTTTGCTTTTGAGAGACTCTGCCTCTCTAGAATACTTCTTTTATACATAATCATGTGACTTAGTTGCAAATTGCTCCTCTAGCTGTTTTTAATTAGTACCACTTACTTTTCCAGTCTTCTGTTTCGCCTGTCACAACTTTTTTGAGATGTGTTGCTGCCATCAAGTTCTGAATTAGTTAATAAATTTTAAATGGCAAAATGTCTCACTTGCAACATCTGTTGTGTGTTCTATGTTTTATTTTAAATAAAATACTGGTCTATGAGATTTGCAAATCATTGTATTCTGTTTTTATTTACATGTATCTACATTTCACACAGCATCTCAACATTTTTGGATTCGGGGTTGTAAAATACAACTAACAAAGAAATAAATAAATAAACTGAAGCTGGTGTGCAACTAGTCTAGCTCTGTGACTGTTCTACAGCTTATTTTTCTTCCTAATACAAAGTTTACACTTTGTTTTGCTGACAAGTTTACAGCTGGTCAGGGTGAATAAAGGTAGTGAGCATGTCAGACATTTTTATGTAAGACATAGTTGAAGTTGTGAACCTGAACTCAAAATATTTCAAATTCAGGGGAAAAAAATGTAGTTACAAAATATTTCAGGTTGTGAAAATTCAGGTTGCGAAATTTGGGTCGAATAAATCCAGAGAAAAATCTGGGGTACTCGGGAAGAGCAAACAAGTGCAGATGTAATCAAACTTGCATCTGGCCAGTATACAATTTTTAACTGCTTTAATGTAAAAACAAATGTTTCTCCTCAGACCCAGCATCAACACAGACCCAACCATCTGGAGATTTCTTGAACAAACACAGGGTGAATCAGGGCTGTGTTTCAAATTGGAACACAAATCCACCAGCAAGAAATTTGATTATTTATTTTTAACTGACACATTGGTCTGCATCATTTGGAAATAAATGGCAGCCTAACTTGGGCCCACAGCTGTAGTCCAACTGGGGACCACAGACTGACCCAACAGGACACATGACTGTAGCCCGACTGGGGCCCAAAGTAGTAACCCAACTGGGGTTCACCAATCTTAAATCACAAGCCAACATAAAACCCATACAGCCCAGATAAATCCATGAGGGTCCCACATGAACATGTTGGCTGGGTGATAACGAAATCACTGACTACTCTAGCCATGCTGTTTGTAACAAAGCAGACCCAGGCAGTGTTGAGGGATTCATATGCAGGAAACTTGATTAATACAAAGCCTAAAGACAGAGTCAAAAACAGGCAGAAATCAGAAAGCCAGAAAGTCCAGAACTGGAAAGCAGAAAACAAAACCAAAACACAGTCAAGAATAAGACAAAGAAGTCACAAATCAGAAGAAACTCAGAAATACTTGCCGCCTCAATGAACAACTCTTCACAGTGAGCTGAGAGGACCCAATAAAGGGAACTTGTTAAAGTGCAGGTTTGTGAGATCAAGCTGTTGTCATAACTATCTTTAGGGCTCAGGGAATGAGGACCTCTGGTGGCTGAGTGGTGCTATGACTTTTGACAGCATTTCAGAAAGCCTGACTGAAAATCAGTCATGTGTTTAATACTTACCTAATAAAAGCACATCTTCCAAAATCACAGACAAAAATAAAGTGTTGGAAATAAAGGATAGATCAAATGTGGTTTCTTGGCTTGAAAACAATCTAAATAACTAAAGGACATGGGCCAGGCTGAGCAGTAAGTTAATTATATTATATAAAGGCTCCTCAAATGTCTGGTAGGAGTAGCCCAAGAAGACAATATCAAGATGTAAAGCTAAATTATATAAAACACAAAACACAGGATTGTCATTTCAGACTCTAGTCATGTAACTATGTAGGGATTGATTGCTGCTTCATATTTGTGTAGTTATTTGTATTGCTCTTATCAAGAAAACATGATTTTTCCATATGTTAAGTAAAAACTGGTGTTGATCCTCAATAAGTCAACTAGCAACTACTTTTAGTATTAAAACTGAACAATTAATGAATTGTACATGTACAAAAACCCATAGAAATATTTTCTGTCCATTCTATTGTTAAACATTATACTATCCAGTTTGGATATACATGTCTAGGTTGTTCTTATTTGTGGTATATTAATAGCAATAATATTAGTGAATAATTGTGAAGACATCAAAACTATAAAATAATACGTATGGAATTATTCCTGGAGCAGAATAAAACATCTGGTTGTGTTTAAAGAAAGTTTAGAGGGTCTTTTAGAAATGAGCTCATTTGCTCTGATGCAGGTTTACATACTTTGAACATTCTGACATTCTGACTGATTCTGACTGATGTTCATGGGCTCCAACTTCACTATTTACACTCGTCTCTCAACACATTCACAACAAAACGTCTTTATAATTATAAACATATATATCCAGTTAGTTGTGTCTTTAGTCTTTTGACAGGTGCTGTAAAGTCTTTTGACAGGTGCTGTAAATACCATCACAGTAGTTAATTAGAGTGAAGAGTGATTCACTAAGAAGTGAGGGCTTCTGATTGGCCTAATTCATGTATTCACTCATCCACTCATAATGAATTTGTGCATGTTATTCATATCTGTGGATGCTGATTGGCCAGTTTTATTCAGAACATTAGCTCTGATGTGGATGTATCAGGTACCGAAGGAGCACCTGAATAGTCTATAATACCACGTCTGTCGAACATGTCGGTGGAAGTGGCTGAATTAGCAATGTTTAATCATTATTTCTACTAAAACAGACTGTACAGTTTAAAGCTAAAGTTAATGTAAGACTCAACCTGCCATGTGCTACTTAAGATCTATAGATAAGTTACAAAATTTCTACATTGTTTGTATTGATGGTTCATTCGTAGACAAATATTTCTTTGTGTTTTAGTCATGAAATGAAATTTTTTTAAATTTACCTTTTTTACTAGATTATATACAGTAGTACAAATGAGGACATTTATATATAAAAAAGCTATTTTTCCAGACAGGAATCTTTTATTTACTTAGTAAAACACATTACTTTTGAAAAATTCAAATAATACGGTGAGTAGTGCTTTTCCATTTGTCAGTGTGTTTATTTAACCCTTTCCAAGCTTCTCCTTGTGAAAACAACTTCATTAAGCTAAATCAAGATTGCTGCTGAAGGAACTGAATACATTCATACAATGTCTGGGGCGTCCAGGAGAAATCTGGAACCTAACTTTGTTCTTCAAACTGGAGCTCAAGATCTGATCTACTTCTCTCACAATAAGATATTCATGTTACTTTGTATTGTATTTTATATTTATATTTGTTCCAGTGATATATAGTTACAATTAAAAAGTACATTTTAAGCTTTAATGTAATGATTTAACAAAAAACTGTTTCTCACAGTCTGTTTATTTACTGCTTTCTATTGAACTGTTTACTGTGTTAATGTGTTATAATGTGTTATAACTGCTGTTTCTGCTTGTTTCTTCATGTTTTCTTATTTGCGTAGAGCTCATAAGGATATTGTTGTATGCTAGTATTAATCACTCTTAAGACATGTGGTGATCGTCTTTCCAGTTTAGTACAGAAACACATTTACAGTGTTTTTTTTATTTATCACAATTCTATTATTAATACAGATTATTAAGATGAATACTCACTCATGCACTTACCTCTTCAGCCACTAGATGGCATAAATTGTTAAACTGAGCACAATAGTGGTTGGTGTTAAAACCAATTTAGAAAGATTCATCAGAAAAGATGGTTCTTCCAGGGTTCTTCATTAAAAGCAATTGTTCTGTTCAGAGTAATGGGGTCTAGACAATGTAAAAACAGTTCATGTTGATGTATGGTGAAATGGTTCTTCAGATTGATGGAGAATGTGTTCTATTTGGTTCTGTATAGCTTCAAAACAGGTCCTACTTTTTAGTGCTACATAAAAATGTCGTATTTACAAACATACAGTTCAGACTGATTCTCCATCAACCTGAAGAACTATTTCACCATAAAACGAGACATTTAAGCTTGCAGTTCTAAACTGTTCTTCTGTTGAGGTTCCGGTTACTGTAACACTCTTTTGTAGAATGTCTTCATACGGTACACAGTTCAAGACTCCATCAAATATTGGCAAGCTGTCTAGGTCCAATAGCAACAAAGCAGCCCTAAACCATGATACTACCACCACTATGTTTCACTGCTGAGGTTCTTATGCTGGATACGGTGTTTGGTTTTGTCAAAGATACCTTTCATTATATAAGCCATAAAGATTCTTGTATCTGTCCACACAATGATATGTCAGTGGTGTTCTGGCTCAGCCAGGTCTTCATTTGCGTACTATCTGCCTGACTGTGAATCAGTAAAGTACACATTCTTCAGAAATCTTCTCCCTCTTCCAGCCTAATGAGCTTTGACAGTCCCGAGGTTCTCAGGAATCACATTTGACTTAGCATGTACCAACAAACGTGTGGTAAAGAAATATAAAATATAAAAATTGTAAAACTTGTATAAACCGAAGACAACTGTTCTATAAAGAATGATATACTGATCCTCATCAACCCGAAAAACCATATTACCGTGCTAAGAAACATTTATATATGGTTTTAAATAGAACCACTGCCTTTGGTGTGTATTAGATAAGTCCACAGACAGCAAAGCTAGAACGTGTACAGTAAGAAGGGCTGCTGCTACTAAGCATTTGAGAATATGTGGAGGGTTTATTTTCTCAGATTATTACCAAAACCGTGTCAAATCCCCCCATTATACACAGAGAATAGAGCAGGGTGCTCAGACATACTGTAATTTTTCCTTCAGTTACTTACTCTGGGCTCTAGGTGGCAGCAGAGTCATTCTTTCTGTGCAAATTGCAAGCAATAAAATGCATTAATAACAGTGATTTTAAATCGCAGCTTGTAAACATTCATATTTAACAGTAGAGTAAAACAGACCCCTTACCCACTTACTGATACTGCTAGTGCTGATACTGGAGCATTCACAGGACACAAACTCCTGTAAAGCAGTAGACTAGTATTAAGCACAGAAGCACATCCAACGACCAGAAATACTTCATACTCTTTAAAAGACTAAATAAATAAACAGATAGATAAATAAATGCCTGGGAGCTTTTGCGCAACTAATCTAGCTCACTAGGGTGATGACCAGTAAACCCACTGTAGAAGATTCTGGTACCAGTGTGGTGTTAATATACCTTTGCTTTTGGTGGAAATGCAAATACAAAACAGAACTGAACCCATTCCAAAAAGGGCTAGGACAGGGAGGTTTTAGAGGCCTGGTTCCATTCATCACCACTGTGAACAAATTTGACTTGTTTCTCTAGAGTGCTTAGAGCGTTTTACACCAAACCACTCCAAATAACTTGTTTACATCGGAAGCATTTAATAAGCTTTTGACTTTAAGTTCTGTTTTGTAATGGCTACAATTCCAGCCAGCTGTATGTGTTCTATACAAAAAACTTAAAACTATATACTGCATGGCACTGAGTAGCTTGTGATAAAATTACATTAATTTTACAATTAATTTTGTAATAAAATCACATTCATTAAACTTTGTACCCATTTCACACGTTGTCTTCCTGAGAAGGCCGCAGCTCAGGAAGTGGACATGACATCAGCTTCTGTTTAACACCCAGTTCAAGACACAGCCCATTCACACACTGAGTTAAAGACAGAGTGTAACGGTCCAGTACCTCTGATATCTGAGCTGGTGTTAGTCTGTGAACCTGAACTCAGAATGAAGGTCCTCCAGATCTTCAGCCTCGTCCTGATTGCAGGTAAGGAGATGATCTTCTACATAATCAGCACTATCAGCAGTGTCTAATGAAGACTTTACTTAGATGGACGTTTGTCCTCTTTTAGTAGGTGGAGGAGAATCCAGGAGAGTGACGGGATATTCAGGAGGAGGAGTCCTCATCAAGTGTAAATACGAGACAAAATACACATCAAACTCAAAATATCTCTGTAAGAGTTCATGGTCAAACTGTGCTGACCAGATCAAGACAGAAGTTAAGAACAAGTGGGAAACTTCTGGAAGGTTCTCACTGTTTGATAAAACCAGCACTGCAGAGTTCTGGGTGATGATCAGAGAACTCACTGTAGAAGATTCTGGAACGTACAAGTGTGGAGTAGATATAAATTTGAACTTTGACGACTACACACCAGTGGAACTGACTGTACAGGAAGGTGAGTACCTCCCACCACTGCACCTGTTCATTATACTAAACCAACAGCATCACTAACATCAGCTACAGTGATAGTAAATGAGAGTGAATCCATCAAATATCAAACAGCAGGAATGTTAGGGAATTGTGTTGTACAAAGCCTTATTATGAGGTCCGAGTGTTAAGAGACTCATTTCAACTGCATTTGTGTAATTTTTTCATATTTGACCATGAGTACAGCAGAAGTTTAGGAAATAATAAGACATTGTAGTTCCCTCTCATATTGTTTGCATGCCTCTAGTACTGAGTGGCTATGAACTGACATGTTTTATCCACTTTCTGAAAAAAAGGAAGTTAACTATATTTATATAAGCCTACACTGAATGTACATTTAACGAAGGGGTGTGGCCTCTCCGAAAATATGACATGCAGGGCTAGGAATCGAAATGAGGAGCAAATTTGAGGAACAATACAAACTTTCAGAATAAACTGGTGGCATGTTTTAGATCCTCAATTCTGTTTTCTGAAGAGGTCAAACCAACATGTCCATGTGGTCCATATAGGTTTTATCTGGGCTGTATGAGTTTTACATGGGCTTGTAGTGGCTTTGTGATTAGTGATACATGGACCCCAGTAGGGTTATAACTGTAAGCCTTATTTAAATTACAGTTCTGGGCCCTAGATAGACAACAGTTGTGGACACCTTTTGGGTCACTGTGGTGACCAATTAGTCCACATTTGTGGTCCCAGTGGGTATACAGTTATTTCTGTCTTGACTCGGGGGCTATTGTTCTTGCAGCCCAAACTGGCCCTATTAGTGGCTCGATATGGGCCCTGTGTGTGTTTCTGCCCATGTGGGCCACTAATAGAGCCAATCTTTATGGGTTACCTTAAGGGGACTCAATTGACAGCCCATCTTTAATGCATATGGGGCCCATATGGACATGTTGCTTGGAAATGTTATACTGTGGATGTAAATGTTTTTTTTATGGTTGTTTATGATTGACAGATCTGTCCTATGAGAAGAGCATCAGTGTTACTGGCCATGTAGGAAGAGGTGTGAACATCAGCTGCAAATACCCACAACCCCTAAGTAGTGACCCCAAGTTTCTCTGTAGGAGAGTGGACACTGCTGACTGTAGTTATGAGACACCAGCTAAAGACAGTAGAAGATGGATAAATGAAGGAAAACTTTATCTACATGATGATGGAGAGCAGATCTTCACTGTGAGCATCAACAGTCTGACTGAGAGAGACTCTGGAGAATACTGGTGTGGAGCTGAATCAGACTGGACATCTGATCATGGATACAAGGTTCATATCACACAGATCAACCTTAAAGTGACCGGTGAGTAGATCTGGTTTGAAGTATTATGTGTACATCTTGTCAGTGATGCTGCAGTCTAGTAAAGGGCAGTGTGTTCCTTAAAGGTAAACGATATTACATTGTTTATCTGTACAATATGAGATCAGTTCTTAAATGAGGCAGCGAAGAACTTTGGAGAATTATTCGGAAGTTAAATCTTCTGAAGTAAAAGGGAACATTACTGTCTTGATCTTCATGTTTGATTGGATGTTTGCAAGCAGATTTGGAACTTTCAGCATCTACCTACTCAATAAATACTGATGTTTATACCCGTCCTCTTGTTAAATTGCATACTTTGGTAAACATAGTGTCCTATCGCACAATTTGAATATACTGGATGGACACTTAATTTTTAGTCTGCCACATACTAAGACGTTTCTGTCATGGGAGTTAAAACTGTAGGCAGTAAATCTCTTTGCTTTTCCGATGAGTGAATTGTCAAGACGTTGAGTGTCAGAAGATTGAAAAATGGAATGGCTCCTATTGTCACCATAGATGTTAGCAAGGCTATTACTGGATATAATGCTGTGCAGGATCAGTTGATGTCTATTTTGTGCACTACCACTAAACTGTCATTCAGATTTGTGCCCCAACACGGACACAAGTAATGAAGAAATCCAAACCATTTCATAAATAAACTCTGAAACTGACAAGACATTCAAACAAGACATTCTGCTGGTGATCAGAGACAGGAGTTGCAAGGTCGGAAGCAAGATTGAAGGAAATGCAGTTGGAAAAAGTGGCCTTGGACACAGGAATGAAGCAAGAGAACCGCTAATCTGCTAACTGCAATGAGTTTTAAGCAACCAAAGCAATGTTTATACACCATGACATTACTAAATGGAGTTCACAGAAGCCAAACAGACCACATGCTTTGCACCAAGAGATGGAAAGCCCCTTTTTAATTGCAAACACATGGGCAACTAATGTGTAAGTTCTAAATCAAGACAACCATCAGATTCCCAAAAAAAACTTAAAAAAAAAAAAACATGAATCAATTTCAACTGCTGGACACACCTGAAAAAGCAAGAAAAAACTATGAATGAAAGACAAAAATAGGTCATCAAAGAAGAAAAAAAGCTGGAAGAATGAAAAGAAATCAAAGGGGATGTCTGGTGATATAGTAAAGAAAGCATACAAGTGGATGGAAACCAAAACCAGTAAGGACCCAGATCTTCTAGGAGTACCAAACCATGAAATCTAGAGAGGAAAAAGGAATCAACTGATCAAAAACCACAGCCAGGATAAAAAACGGACAAGCAGATGGTTCCACATTGGCAAATGAGTAGACAAGGCTGTTCACTTACCCCATTACAGTTTAGCTTGTATGTAGAAAATATAATGAGACAAGCAGGACTGGAGAAAGATAATCAAGGCCTCAGTACTGGTGGAAAAATACATCAACAACCTTGCATATACAGATAATACAACACTCATAGCAGAAACTGGCTCTTAAGACCTGAAGAAGGTTAAAGAACAGAGTAAAAAGATGGGACTTCCGCTTAGTAAGAAGAACACAACACTGTCACTTATCAGAACAAGAATGAAGGACCTTGAGGAAATCTTCAAATGCAATGATTTGGCTGTGGTCGTCTCTGTAGGAGTTGTTCTTGGAGTTGTTGGAATTGAATGAAACTCTGTGTTTGCATGTAATGATGATGTATGTCAGCATCAGTGTGTCGCCTCACAGCACATGCAGGATTGAAGCATCACCACGAGTCCTCCATACTCAAACCTGACCTGCGCCAGATCCCAAACAGAACCAAGAATTGTCGCTGAAGGTGATGCCTTTTCAGTCCATAATGGTCCAGGAAACTGTGGGAGCTGCTTGTGCTTGGCAACAGATCTAACTATTCTCTCTACTGGTGGTCTGTCTGGGTGGTCCAGAGCCTGTTTACCATGTGTGTGTGCCCTTACATAACCACTCATCCCAACCTCTAACAGCTTGATCAGAATGGCCTAGTTGACGGGCAATTTGTTGACCATCCTGTTTCTCTCAGTCCAATGATGTTCCTCTGAAAGACTGTTAACTGGACCAAATATCTTTGAGTGTATTGTAGAGGCAGCATGTCTAGCAGATCTCTCACTAAAAGGTACACGACCCAACAGTGGCCTTTGAGAGCCTGAAAGCCCAGATGACCAAACTAAAGCTCTTATTTTGGACCTATTCTGAACAGACCCATCAAAAAAAACGTACTTGGAAGAGTTGGATACAATCTAAGGAATCAAGGATAAGCTATTCAGAAGCCTAAAGACCCAAACAAAAGACAGGACATCCTGAAGGAACATTATCTATATGGTCCCCAAGAGTCGAAACATGACAAGTAATAGCTTCTTTCTTAAATTGTTTCAGAGGTGTGCCTTTTGACATGGTTTCATCAGCACTTTTATGAGTTTAATATAATTATACATTGAAATAGTGACTTGTCTTATTTTAATACACAGCCGTTACAACTTTTTCAGTGAGTATTTTTACTACTGCTTGTTCCAGCGTGAAAAAGTCATACCAGTCATATGCTGCTTGGTTAAGCTAATCTCTTCTAGCCATCTTCTAGAACCATAAAACCACAAAGCTATTTCTAACCAGTGATGCTTGCATGCCTGTCAGAAATTGCTGATCAGTATCAGTAGTGCAACATTAAAAAACTTCTACATTTTTGCATCAAATCCAAATATCCAAGCTTTAAATGTTTTTATCATTATCAGAACAAGAACCTGCAGCAGCAACACCATCATCTTCATCACCATCAGCAGGTAAAATTCCACAGAGCACAAAAGCAACCACACCTTCAACATCTATAATCACTGGAAAAGTCACACTGGAGACAAGTTCCTCAAAAGGTACAACAGGTACATATCCTGCCTTATGTTTATCAGTCTGCATGCAGCTTATCTACCCAAGCCTTTGAATATTTTCTTGCACAGTCATGGGCACATATTAATTTACTGACATCAAACCCAACCACATCCTTAATGTCTGAAACCACATCAGCAGCTTTGGTTTAACACACAATGCACTGTGCACGCAAAGTCCATCTACTCATGTACTCTTAGCTTTCAGATAATGAGATTCTCTAATTACGCTTCTGTTTCTCCAACACCAGCATTTCCAGCTTCCACTGTGATCACTGTTGTGTCTGTGGTTCTGGTGCTGTTTCTGATTGGACTCTTTATTTTCACCGTACGAAGAAGACTCAGACCTCAAGGTACCAGCACATACTAAAACTACCAGAAAGCTATGACACCATGATAGGATGTTTCATAGAAACAGGTTCTGCTTTATTACATCGGACTGATCATCACTGATCACATTCTTGTAGAACAGTTATTAGAGCTTATATCAGAGTTTCATCAATGCAAACATAAAGTGGATTATGAGAGATGGATAGGTGCTGCCCTCTGCTGGCTATAACAGAACATGCATGAGGAGAGCTAGTGAAAGAGCAGAGTGAGCACAAGCTTAGGTCGCCCTCAGAGGTCACCTAATTATCTTTTGAGCTATTTTATATCTATCTAAAATTAAAAAAGATAATCATCAATTTCTAACTGATTAACTGTGATGGGATTCTTTCTCCTCAGACCCTGCACCAACCCCAACCCCAACCCAATCTGTCAGTGACCTGTCCTCAAACAACCCAGGGGTGAGTCATGGCTTTAAAGCACCAGTCATATGCTTAATAAGGATTCCTCATTATCTGACACAGTGGTCTGTAAATGATTATAGGCATTAACGGTAAGTGAGGTGGTCTGGATGGGCTATAACACTTCAACAGATCAGTAAGATATACTGGAGTCTTTAGAGCTTTAAATCTCATAAGCAAAAGTGCAATAATTATGTTTGATCAGAGATGTGCAGGAAATAATTATTGGTTATTGAGGCTCCTATGACTTTATCATACTCTTCTATTATGTATGATTATATCATTTAATCAAGCTAAGCTTATACATATCACTAAGAATATAAAACTAAAGATAAATTGTTTCTAAAGATGATGTTTTCTAGGAGCAGAAAATAAACAACCCTAAAACAGAACCTTGTGGGACACCACACTGTAGTGTGCTGTCTATCATTTGCATTGGCAATGTGCAGGTGGTCTGTCGAAACATATTCCAGATATTTGTTTGCCTAAACCAACTGTGCACTCAGTAGAATGACGTTTCTTCAATCGGAGGCAACCGTCAAATCAGTATCCACCCAAGACATGTTGTCGGAAAAGGAGAGATTGGTTGTGGTTTCTTAAATATTGGCTTGAAGACATGGCCCAGGTTGAGTGATGAGTTAATTATGATTAATACATTTTCCAAATTACTGCAAATATTTCTATGATTAACCTATGAGGATGAGGTCAAGCTATTAAGTTCATTAGTGATGACACATTAAATCCTTTTACTATAAGTTAACACAGTTTCCTTTAAAAATAGCAGTAGGCTGTAGCAGTACAGTCCTGTTCAGAACAGCCGCTTTAACTGTCTGTTCCTTTAAATTATAATGAGTCACAGTTGACTCTGCCCCCCTCCTCCACAGAGGCGTGTCCTAAAGGTGGTACACATTCTCTCATTTCAAGTTCAAAAGACGTTCAACTAACAAATTCACAGTGTTAACCTTACTGTGGATCCTGCAGCACCAATAATGTCTAGCACTATCTAGACAGTTACATCTCTGTTAATATATTACCTCAGCTGTTGGCATTAGGTAGTGCTAAATGTAGTGTTAGCTAGTATCGGATTCCAAAAATTATCTAGAACTTTATATTTCATTAAAGTTTACCTCATCTGTTAGTGTTAGCTAGTATCAGATGTCAGGAATTATTTAGAACATTACTTTTTCCTTAATATATTACCTCAGATGTTAGCATTAGCCTGTATTAGATGCCAAAAAACTATCTAGAACATTACATCTTTGTGAATATATTACCTCAGCTGTTAGCATTAGCTAGTATTAGATGGCAGTAATTATCCAGAACATTACATCTCTGTTAATATATTACCTCAATTTTTAGCATTAGCTGGTGTTAGATGCCAAGAACTATTTAGAACATTACATCTTTATTAATATATTATCTCCGCTGTTACCATTAGGTAGTATTAGATGGCAAGATTTATCTAGAACATCACAACTTCACTAATATGTTACTTTAGCTGTTAGTGTTTACTAGTGCTAAATACCAAGAACCTAGAATATTACGTATATTACCTCGGCTGTTACTGACAGCTGACTGTAAATGTTCCACTATCAGTACTAACAGTTTATATCTTTATAATCTCTACTTTCAGGTTCCCTTTGTTATTTATGACAACATCAAAGACGCGAGAAAACGTCCTGACGCTGGAGTTTCCACAGTCCACCCATCTGCTGGTCTTCCCACAAACCTCTCAGATCCTTCTGAGTGTGTTTATAACAATGTTCAAATACCTACAAGCCCCTGTGACTTTTCAGATCCTATTTATTCTAATATTTAGTCAAACTCTATACCACATGTCAAGAACTGAAACCAGGGTCTCGGGAGTAATTCAGGGCTTCTGATTGGCCTATTTGTTTATGAGGGTTATATACTGTATAATGCTACTTGAAAGTTTGCGAACACTTTCTGCTTTTGAATTTGAGAAACTTCTACATGAATGCGACTCAAAATATGATCTTCAGTTAAATCAAAAAACGCAGTAAATCAAATGACACAATTGTATATCGTCACTGTCTAGAGAAAAACAAGCATCTCCAAAATGACTACTTCACAGAGAGAGTAGAAAAAATGTCTTTACTTTTAATGCAAGTTAATGAAACCAGAAGTTTTTCCCAAGCTAGTTTGGAGCATTTTTATTGGTCTATTCATCGTGAAATTTTCAGCTAATATGAACGGCAGCTGTTGCATTCAAATGATGCAGGAAAATCAACAAAAATTTAGTTTTTCTTTAGACAGTGACGGTATTCATTTATTGAACATTAAATGTCTTTAATGGTAAAAGTATATGAACCTCTGGTGTAAACACCTTGAGCTGCAGTGACTTTAACCAAACAGTTCTGATAACTGCACATTGGTTGATGTTTTTAAGCAGGGCAAGGTCAGTCACACTCACACCTGATCAGTTGACCCTTATAATCATATATATATATATATATATATATATATATATATATATATATATATATATATATATATATATATATATATATATATAATAATGAAGGTCAACTGATCAGGTGTGAGTGTGACTGACATTACCCTGCTGACTATACCCATACATATACATACATATATATTATTATTATATTATTACAGTAATAGTAAGTAATATTGGTGGTAACTAATTGGTATTAGAAATGAAAAATTATTGATAGAGAAATGTGTGTAATACATAACTATTATAACACCATACTATATTAACGTTATAGTGTCCAGCTCCTGTAACATCTATCTAACCAACATAATCAACCCAATGTATTACACTGCACAGATCTGTTCAATCATGGACAACATGTTTTCATTTTTACATATTTATTATTTATAAACTGTTATTATTGATATATTGTTGGTTAATGCAACGTGTTACCAATATTGTATCATTTTATTACAGGCTTCTTACCACTACAATTACAAACATATTATTTAATAATGACTTGTGTCATTTTTAGGTTAGTACTAAAAGTACTTTTGTTCTTGTAACTCATTACTATATCATAACTTAATTACTACTGATCTGTGACGTATCCCCCTATACTGATAATACTGCGTTTGATTTTATTATAATAAATAATAATTAGTAACTGTAGTGGTAACTAGTTGGTAACAGAAATATAAATTAATTGATGTAGAAATGTCTGTTTCTGAAAGGCATTGTAGCCACACCCCTCTATATTAACATTATATATTATAGCGTCCAGCACTTAACATCTACCTAATCAACATAATCACTCCAAGATAAAAACAACTTAGCTACTACTCATCTGTGAAGTAATGTGCAAATATTTTCCTGGTTTGAATTGATGATTAATAAGTGGGGATCTATTTCTGTGTGTTTTATAATTTGTTTAAAAAAAGCATCCATTTCTAAAAATTAAATTAAATTATAATTTTTAAAATTATGAGAGCATTTAAGACATTTTCGGTATGTACTTTGGAGGACATTTTTATAAAAAGATTAAGGACAGCTAACAAAAAAGTATTTTTTTTTTGATTGACTTACATTCAAAGTTTTTGTCCTTTCCTGTAAAGTTGCCATTTTGACAGCAACGGCATATTAATTCTATGTAAATTACATTATATTATGTTTGCTTTAATACATTCTAATGAGCTGTTTTGTGTGTTAGTGTGTGATTATATTGCTAAACCAAAAAAAAAAGCAAATTGTATAATATTCTCTAAATAAAAAACATGCACTGTTTAGTTATTATTGCCTTTTCTGTTCATTTCATCATCTCTTATTGTGTGTATAGATTTTATAGTATGTTAGTATTTATCATTTTAGAACATTTGGTTATTGTCGTTCCAGTTTAGTGCAGAACATCATGTTTCCAGCATTCTCTTCATCACAATTTTATTATTAATACAGATAATTGAATAGATTACTCGCTCATAAACTTCCACTAGATGGCAGAAGACACTAAACTGAGGACACAATACTGGTTAGTGTTAAATTCAGCTTAGAAAAATACATAACACCTCCACATTTAAAAACATGGCTTTTCCAGGGTTCTTTAGTAAATGCAGTGGTTCTGTTTACAACAATGTTTTCTAGACCATATAGAATCATTTTGGCTTTAATGCTTCTTTGTTCTGGTTCTTAAGATTGGTGAAGAATGCCCTGTATATGGTTCTTTGTATAATTCTTAAGATATAGCACCCACAAGGTTTCTGCTATTATTATGTAAAGCTCATAAATATAGAACAACCTGTTTTAGTGCTACATAGAACCAGTTTTGAAAGGTTCTGTACAGAACCATATATGACACATTCTTTATCAATCAGAAACATTTCACCAGGTAAAAAACCTTCACAAAAGCATCTACAGTACAGCCAAATCCACTGTCACTCATGTATCCCATGTGCAAAATCCCCCCTTCGTATTTTAGGGGTCCCACATTGGCTGGCTACTCCAGTTTTAACTGGCTGCAAACACACTCACAATAGTGGTGCTGATACTTCAAAGGCAACAGGATGTTTGGTTTAGCAGTTCTTTTTCTGGAAATGCTCTTTTCTAGTTTGGTAGATCACACATTAAGTAAGATCTTATTCTTCATCTCTTCAGGCTTTAGTCTGAGAAATCAGTAATAACTTACTCCTTACACTAAACTCTTGGGCAAATACTCAGATATAGATGTTTTCAGAGGTATCCTGGACAGAGTTACAGGACATGAAGCACTAACTGGGTGGACTAAATCCAGCAGACTTGGAGACCACGACTTGGCCAGACGGATCACATGAGCCAGAAGAAACATGGAGGCACGCCTATAAGACCGCGCAGTTGCCGGGACCAGGGTAGACCATGTTTTGAGAGCACCTCCAAGAGTGTCTGTACCGCGGTGTCCTCAAGAATAAAGCTTATACTCTGAACTGGTCTCCCTCTTCATTTTGATTACAAGAAAAGAAGTTACAACATATCAAAGTCAGAAACTCACCGTTTCAAGGGTAAAGCAGAATGAACAATGACCAATGGGTTTTTTATTTTCATGGATTCCAGAATTTAGATTTTAAGACATCCTGGGGGTCTGAGAGGTCAGAACCTGTATTTTGCTCCTCAACTGTTTCTTTATTTTCTAATAATACTTACAAATATAATACATTAATTTTATAATATAAAGGGTGCCCAGGCAAACTGTAATCTCTCACCATGGGCTGTAGGTGGCAGCAGAGTCTTTCTTTCAGTGCAGGCAATACAATAAAAATGTATTAATAAAACTGTGTTTTTCTTCCAGTTGGCATTTTGTAAACAGTGACATAAAATGCACCACTTCTCAACACGGCTATGGCACTTGCAGAGTAAGAACTTCAGTAGAGCAGTGGTCTAGTAATAAACAAAGAGGCACATCCGGCAAGCAAAAATGCTTCATACGCTTCAAAAGGTCAAATAAATATAACCCTAACTCCAAAAACAACTGTTGGGACAGAGAAATAAGAATGCAACGAGTTGCGAATCTCAAAGCTGCATATTTTATTCAAAATAGAACATAGAACACATTTCAGATGTTAAAAGTGAGACATTTTAACATTTCATAAAAATTACTAACTTACTATGAAATTATTATATATAATTTAGTTGATGCAGCAACCCCTCTTAAAAGAAATTGGGACAGGATCACGTCTACCATCGCATAGTATCAATTCTTCTTTTTACTACAGTTTGTAAATGTCTGGAAAGTGAGGAGACCAGTTGCTGGATTTCTGGGAGAGGAATGTTGTACAGTTCTTGTCTGATGTTTGATGCTAGCTACTCAACAGTTCTGGATCTCCGTCACTGGTTTTTTTCATTTCATGAGGCTCCAAATGTTTTATTGGTGAAGGTCTGGACTGCGGATATGTCAGTTCAGCAACCGGACTCTTCTTCTGTGAAATCAGGCTGTTGTGACGGATGCGGTATGTGGTTTATCGTCCTGCTGAAATATATAAGGTCTTCGCTAAGAGACGTGGTCTGGATGGAGCAGATGTTGTTCTAAAACCTCTCTGTTCAGCATTAATCGTCTTTCCAAAATCTGTTTATGCCATAGAACCTGATATACACCCAGACCATCAGAGATGCAGGCTTTTGAACTGTGTTCTGATAACGAGCTGTTTGGTCACTCTTGAGTCCGCAAGACACGCCTCCATGGTTTCCAAAAAGAATTGGAGTTTGATTCATCTGACCACAGAACAGTTTTCCACTTTGCCTCAGTCCATGTTAAATGGACATAGGCCCAGAGAAGATGCTGTCATTTCTGGATTGCGGCTTCTTTCTTTTATTATATGAATTATATGGCAACCTGTGTTCACAGACAGTGATTTCTGAAAGTGTTTCTGAGCCCACGCAGTGATGTCCAGAACAGAATCAGGCCTGTGTTTAACGCAGAGCCATCTGAGGGCCCAAAGATCACGAGCATTCAATAGTAACCATCGGTTTTGTCCCTTGCGCACAAGGATTTATCCAGGTTCTCTGAATCTTTTGATTATTTTGTGTTCTACAGATGGTGGGATATCCAAAGTCTTCAGAGTTTTTAATATTGAGGAACAATTTTCAGACAGTTTTTCACAGATTGGTAATTCTCTGCCCATCTTTGCTTTTCAGAGACTGTGCCTCTCTAGAATACTTCTTTTATACAAATTATGCAAATTGGTCCTCTTGTTGTTTTTAATTATTACCACTTACTTTTTTGAGATGTGCTGCAGCATCAAGTTCGAAATTAGTTAATATATTTCTTGAAATGGCAAATCATTGCATTCTGTTTTCGTTTACATGTATCTATATTTTACACAATATCTCAAAATTTGTGTGTTTGGGGTTGGAAAATAAAACAAACGAATAAATACATCAATTGAAGCTGATGCGCAACTAGTCTAGCTCTGTGACTGTTCTACAGCTTATGTTCCTCCCTTATACACAGTTCACACTTCATTTTGCTGACAAATTTACAGCTGGTCAGGACGAATAAAGGAAGTGAGCATGTCAGACGTTTCTATTTAAGACATAGTTGCAGAGTCACAGAGTCACACAGAGACAGAAACGGGGTACCTCTGATATCTGAGTTGGTGTTAGTCTGCGAACCTGAACCTGAAGAATGAAGGTCCTCCTGATCTTCAGCCTCTTCCTGATTGCAGGTAAGGAGATGATCTTCTATGTAATTAGCACTATCAGCAGTGTCTAATGAAAACTTTACTTACCTAGACTCTTTTAGTAGGTGGAGGAGAATCCAGTAGAGTGATGGGATATCCAGGAGGAGGAGTCCTCATCAAGTGTGGATACGAGACACAATACACATCAAACCCAAAGTATCTCTGTAAGGGTTCACCACCAAACTGTGTTAACCAGATCAGGACAGGAGTTAAGAAAAAGTGGGAAGCTTCTGGAAGATTCTCACTGTTTGATGACACCAGCGCTGAAGAATTCTGGGTGATGATCCGAGAACTCAGTGTGGAAGATTCTGGAACGTACCACTGTGGAGTTAAAAGTTTGGTTAGTGACGTCTACACACCAGTGGAACTGACTGTAAAGGAAGGTGAGTATCTGCCACCACCTGTTCATTATACTAAACTACCAGCATCTTCAGCTACAGTAAGAGTGAAGGTACAGCATCCTATAGAATACAAAATGCAGGACTTATATTGTCCAAGCACTTAGAAGACCTGTTGTATAAACAACACAGATACCCAATGAGAGAATTGTTCAAACGAATTGCGTCCACACTGTTTGTGTAGTGATACAGTTCCCCACAAGCACAAGAGAACAACATATTTCCTCTCCAATCATATGTTAGCCTGTAATGAACAAAATGGAAATGGGTGCACTTGATGAATTCAAACAAATAAAAAAAACAAGGTTAGGTGCCAGTGGGCTTTAAGGTCACTGATATCAAAAGGGCATTGTCTTCCCTTAAATGTTTGTAATGTTAGTATTTTCTACTATTCTGATCTTTGATATGCTACATGACGATTGGAAAAACTTGCCCTTGATCCAGGGGCAGCTTTCAAGAAAGCAACCATGTTTGGGACATAGCATAAAAGATAGGCCCCCTCACCCATTACTCAGACAAGGGCTGATGAATAAAGTTAGAAAGCTGAGGTAGCTGAGGCTAGAGACTCATTGATCCATTTTCTGTACTGACACTCAGCGGCTTAATCCCATTTTTACTAGGGCTCTCCCCTCCCCCTCTGTTTTTTGTGTGAGATGAGATTACGCAAAGCCAAAAATATGAGAATAATTGTGCAAAGGAGAAATGAAAGCACAATGTGGGGTACGGAGAAGTTGAGTCAGATGTGTCAAATATGCCAACTTAACACTTTTCTGCAGATTCAACATTCAAAGCAAATAACATTGTGCAGCAACAAGAGGTGGGAACAGAATAAAAAAAGAGAGTTGGACATCGACAGGCAGGAGAACAGGTTTAACATGGAAAAGGGATGGGGCAGGATGACACTAGCGCAGAGATGGAGTGAGCAGGATAACACTAGTTTTGGACAGAGTGAGCAAAAATAGAAGGAGACTAGTGTAGAGGGACAGTGTGGAGACAAAGTGATCAGGTGCAATATGAGATTAGTGTGCACAGACAATATGAGTAAGAGGCAGAGGACAGAGTGAGGGTAATAAAAGAGACTAGTGTAGAGGGACAGAGTGAGCAGGAGCAGGAGGAGACTAGTGTAGAGGGACAGGGTAAGCAGGAGCAGGAGGAGACTAGTGTAGAGGGACAGAGTGAGCAGGAGCTGGAGGAGACTAGTGTAGAGGGACAGAGTGAGCAGGAGCAGGAGGAGACTAGTGTAGAGGGACAGAGTGAGCAGGAGCGGAGGAGACTAGTGTAGAGGTACAGAGTGAGCAGGAGCAGGAGGAGACTAGTGTAGAGGGACAGAGTGAGCAGGAACAGGAGGAGACTAGTGCAGAGGGACAGAGTAAGCAGGAGCTGGAGGAGACTAGTGTAGAGGAACAGAGTGAGCAGGAGCAGGGGGAGACTAGTGTAGAGGGACAGAGTGAGCAGGAGCAGGGGGAGACTAGTGTAGAGGGACAGAGTGAGCAGGAGGAGACTAGTGTAGAGGGACAGAGTGAGCAGGAGGAGACTAGTGTAGAGGGACAGAGTGAGCAGGAGCAGTTATTTGTAATTAGACCCTCGGATGGGAACGTATGATGTGTTTGATATATATAACTTTGTGGATGAACTGTATCTTCACATTACTGTTTTTGATTGACAGATACATCCCTTGCTAAGAGCATCAGTGAGTCCAGCTATGTCGGAGGAAGCATGAACATCAGCTGCAAATACCCACAATCCCTCAGCAGTGACCCCAAGTTCCTCTGTAGGAGAGTGGGATATGTTGGTTGTCCTTATAAAACGTCAGTTAAAGAGAGTGGAAGATGGAAGCAGGCAGGAACGTTCTCTCTACATGATGACCAAGCAAAGCAGATCTTCACTGTGAGCATCAACAGTCTGACTGAGAGAGACTCTGGAGAATACTGGTGTGGAGCTGAATCAGACTGGACATCTGATCATGGATACAAGGTCTATATCACACAGGTCCAACTCAGAGTTACTGGTGAGTAGCTGCATGACTACTGCTGACTAGAAGGCAAAGAGGTGTGCAGTGCTGTACAGATGATCAAATGCAGTCTTAGTGAGTGACGTCATATTGGACTTGAATGAAACCAAGGGCAGAGGGTTGAACAAGCCATGATGCAGTCTCTCTCTAACTAGAGCGTCTCTGTAATCTGTCTCGTGAGGAAGGATGAGGAGAGAACTGCTGCCTACATATTTATTGTTTACTTAGGCAGAGAGTTAGGCATTGAGACAGACCCTAGGTTTGTTTTCATGTTTGCTTTGTTCAATGTTTGTAATCAAAATTAATACTTTTATTATGTGTATAAAGAACATATGTTCTCAATACACCAATAACAACTTTCCTTTTAGATAACAATGCCTTATTCTTAGATATTAGTATTAGCACTGATACCATCTCTACACAACTGTCTACCTACTCCATGTGTGCTTATAAATTCTGATATTTATATAGTTCCTCTTCTTAGATATTATGGCTAAAATAGTTATTTATTAGGTTTCTCCTACCACAAGTGTAGGACTTCCCAACAGCTTCCTTCTGCAGCTGCTCTGCATGGCCACACCACCACCAGCATCAAGAGTCTAAGAGTCCCTGGGGCAATTCCAGGTTTTCTTAACACCAGGGTTTTATGAATGTCCACTGTCCTAGTACATAAAGTGTCTGCTTAACCACACAACCCTACATGATGGTAGACACCACCCACCACACATCCCACTCAGGCTTGAGTTACTACTAGAGCTCTTGGTTTTGACTCAGACTCAATGCGCCCTAGCCTCGGTCTTGCTTCGGAATTGGCTTTAGGGAGTCAAGTCAAGGTTTATTGATACAGTATCTTTTACAACAGACACAAAGCAAATTCTGACTCCAACTCACCAATGAGCAAGGCAAGTGCAACAGTGGCAGTTGTTGAGCGCCAGACCACACAGGGTGGGCAGTTGTTCAGCATTAGACCGCACAGGAGGGCAGTTATTTAGCTTAGTAAAGAAACACACAGACAGTTAGGTCTGTTAGGAGTGACTGAGTTTAGTATATGGTGTTAATACAGTGCAGCAGCGATTTGGGCAGGAGTGGATATTACAGCATAAATAAAAAGGACAGCAAGGGGGTAACAAGGACATGAGGACTCCCTTAGGCATCAGCACCCCTCTACCCTGTCAATCATCAGCGAACCCTTCTTGTTTAGTCGAGCTTTTAGTAAATAAAGCTGGGGGGCTCTACCTCCTTATATTGTTTAAATTGTAGATACTTTTAGGTAAAGCAGTGGTCTCCAACAGTATGTTATATGAATTCCACAATCATTAATGCATTACAACAATACCTTCATTTTCTTCTCAATGTCTAAACTTTCCAACATTACCAGAGGAAGCTCCAGCAATAATATCATCATCATCATCATCATCATCATCACCATTAAGTACAACTGCTCTAGACTTCTCACTGGAGACAAACCCACCAGAAGCTAGAACACATGTAGCAGGTAAATACTCTGGTTCATAGTATTGATATCATGCACAAACACAATTGCTTGAGTAAAGTTATTTCCTGGAAATGCATGCTTTCTAGCGACAAACCCAACCACATCCTCAGCTGAAACCACACTGGGTTCAGCTTCTGCTAAATGGTCTAACACACAATGCAGTGTACACACACTTGGTTAATCTTCTCATACAATGTTAGCTTATAACTGATCAGAATGATTGATTTTGTAGGATTTTTTGTTTATAAGTATGATTTTGTTTCTCCATCACCAGCATTTCCAGCTTCTTCTGTGATCTCTGTTGTATCGGTGATTCTGGTGCTGCTTTTGATTGGACTTGTACTCTTCTTACTCGCTGTACGAAGACGACGAAGGCCTCAAGGTACTCGCACATACTGAAATGACCAAAGTTACTACACCACAATACATGGTCACTGTCAAAAAAAACAAGTATCTAACTTTACAGCTACAACAGAGGACAGAAACTGTCTTTACCTTTAATGTAAGTCAATGGAACCAGATTTCCCCTAAAGTCCTAAACAGGTGCTGCATTCAGTTGGTTATAAATAAACTCATCATTTTCAGATCAACCCCACAGCAAAACCACCTCTAATAATTTAAGTATTAAAACCAATAACTACCAGTTCTTAATTTGTAATTGATTTAATGTAATAGCACTGTTTCTCCTCAGACCCAGAATCAACCCCGATCCAACCATCTGGAGACTCCTCGAACAAACTCTGGGTGAGTCATGGCTGTGCGTCAAATTGGGTCCCCACTGGAACAGAAATGCACCAGCAAGATATTTCATGATTCCTCTGTAATTGACACATTGGTCTGCATCATCTGATGCTACAATACCACCATTTTAATGCTCAACTATTCCAAAACAAGGGTTTCAGAATGTCCACCATTCCAGTAAATCAGTATGCCTAAACTAACTGTGTTTTAAAGACATCCATAAACATAACATCATCATTTGAAAAGCTGTATCTGCCTAGCCAACATGTTCAAGTGGGACCTATATTGTTTTATCAGGGCTGTATGGGTTTTATGTGGGCTGGTGATTTTAGATTGGTGATACATGGACAGTTGGGCAACAGTTGTGAAGAAACAGGCAAAAGAGTCAAAAACCAAAGAAATACTTACAGCTCAGAATTGTCGCCACCTTAAACAACTCTTCACAGTGGGTAAGTCCGAAATCGTCTACTTGTCTACTACTCAGTAGTAAATCAGTAGGCGAGCGCGGCTAGTATGTCTGAATACTCAGTAGTAAATCAGTAGGTGAGCGTTGCTAGTATGTCTGAATACTCAGTAGTAAATCAGTAGGTGAGTGTGGCTAGTGTGTCTGAATACTCAGTAGTAAATCAGTAGACGAGCGTGGCTAGTATGTCTGAATACTCAGTAGTAAATCAGTAGGCGAGTACGGCTAGTATGTCTGAATACTCAGTAGTAAATCAGTAGGTGAGTGTGGCTAGTATGTCTGAATACTCAGTAGTAAATCAGTAGGCGAGCGCGGCTAGTATGTCTGAATACTCAGTAGTAAATCAGTAGGCGAGCGTGGCTAGTATGTCTGAATACTCAGTAGTAAATCAGTAGGCGAGCGCGGCTAGTATGTCTGAATACTCAGTAGTGAGATCAGTAGGCGAGCGTGGCTAGTATGTCTGAATACTCAGTAGTAAATCAGTAGGCGAGCGTGGCTAGTATGTCTGAATACTCAGTAGTAAATCAGTAGGCGAGCGCGGCTAGTATATCTGAATACTCAGTAGTAAATCAGTAGCGAGCGTGGCTAGTATGTCTGAATACTCAGTAGTAAATCAGTAGGCGAGCGCGGCTAGTATGTCTGAATACTCGGTAGTAAATCAGTAGGCGAGCGCGGCTAGTATGTCTGAATACTCAGTAGTAAATCAGTAGGCGAGCGTGGCTAGTATGTCTGAATACTCAGTAGTAAATCAGTAGGCGAGTGTGGCTAGTATGTCTGAATACTCAGTAGGTAAATCAGTAGGTGAGCGCGGCTAGTATGTCTGAATACTCAGTAGTAAATCAGTAGGTGAGTGTGGCTAGTATGTCTGAATACTCAGTAGGTAAATCAGTAGGCGAGCGCGGCTAGTATGTCTGAATACTCAGTAGTGAAATCAGTAGGCGAGCGCGGCTAGTATGTCTGAATACTCAGTAGGTATTGAGTAGTAGGTGA